>JAWLSL010000029.1:0-181969 GCA_033980235.1 Diadema setosum
TAAGACGTCTTCTGAAGTAGATCTTCATAGGACAAAAAACTCCCATGGTATAACCAAGTCGGTAATCTACGAGAGCATTCCCGATAAACGGGGAGATGAGCCGTGGTCATGGTGCGAGCAGAAGGCTGAAAGCTTTCTATGAAGGACAAAAGATATTCATTGAATTTTCACATAGAAGAGATGGTTACAAGTCGAGTTCAAATCAAACGAGGTGAAAATGTCCATACTTCATAACCAACCAACTCAATTGATCCTGAATATATGCATTTTGTTTAGTAATATAAAATCTGACTTCCTTCTTGTTATGCTCATAATTGCCTGAACTATGCAATCTCTCGTACATATCGATGACACTATAGATGAAACTGGAAATTACTTTTGAATTCGTATATTTCTGTGAAGCCAGACATCGTATCACGTGATGAAATTAGACAGGGTATGGCATGAATATATTTTAATATGTGTTAGGTTCTCCCGCTAACGGTATAGAATATCAATATGCGTCGTTACATTTCTATTTAAAGCTGTTTAAGTTCTTTGAACCGAATGATTCTGTCAAGACAATAGCGGTATGATTGCATTACAATAGCTGCTTCCAGGCCTACGTCTAGTGCTAATACTGTGATTAAACAGAATTTTTTTTTCTATGCCTTGGTAGATGTCGCACGCAACAGTATATCAACATCATCAGTTAGAAGTATATGTAATTTCAAATTTGAAAAAAAAGAGCATTTAGAACCCCAAAGAACACTATAACGTCAAGATGTGTAATTCGTGTACCGTGCATACTTTTTTTTTTTTCAATGAGCATTATCACAAAAAAAAAAGGAAAAAGATTCCAAATTGCAATGAGGGAAAAGGTTATGTAAATAATAAACATTTTGAACATATCATGCTTAGTAAATGAAAAATACAGATTTTAGACGCAAATATGCACTTTAAAAGAATATAATTAATATTGAATAATATGATTCTTACTTTTCTTATGAAAGACCAACTTCATTCTATACTGTCAGTTTAATTTGTTGTTAACGTAAATATACATTATATATATATATATATATATATATTTGCGAAAGAGATCACCGCTGCAACAGCTCTTTGGCTTCTCCTGAATAATTTTGCATATGTGAGATATGAGAAAGGCAGGAGATATCGGTGCATAGCTTTGACATCGTTATTCCTCTTACAGTTCCTCCTTTTTGGAAAAGCGCAAGAGTTGAAAAATTGGTCTCTACCGGGAATCGAACCCAGGTCTTTGGCATGGAACGCCAACGCCTTAACCGCTCGGCCACGGAGACGTCAAAGCGATTCAGGCAGACCCAAGCTCGAATATCCGACGGACCAACCCTTCAACTCTTTAGCATACGTTCCTTTTTGGGGCAGAGAGTTATGAATAACGACCAGCCGCGTGCCTCAGCTGGATCTACAATGAGATTCACGGAGATTCCCGACGGTTGAAGGGTTGGTCCATCGGATATTCGAGCTTGGGTCTGCCTGAATCGCTATGACGTCTTCGTGGCCGAGCGGTTAAGGCGTTGGCGTTCCATGCCAAAGACCCGGGTTCGATTCCCGGCGGAGACCAATTTTTCAACTCTTGCGCTTTTCCAAAAAGGAGGAACAGTAAGACGAATAACGATGTCAAAGCTACGCACCGATTTCTCCTGCCTTTCTCATATCTCATATATATATATATATATATATATATATATTGTAGCGAACAACGGGGCCTTGGCACTTATGCAGACCGAGCAGACCGTCCGTTTGATCGAAATATACGATCACTCTATGAAGAGGATAAAACCTTAAGTTTCCCACCACTTGTACGTCACCAGTCTACACCTTGCACTTCACACCATCTGATTCAACGGCACATTCTCACTCTCATATCTAATTCACCCAACACACTGACAAGTGAATTTTCTCTCTCACTCCCGACGTTGTTTCTAGAGTACGTCGTCCTCCGACGTTCGCCCTGGAAGTACGTCGGACGTACTTTTCATTTCCAAAGTACTGTACTTCGTTCTCCGACGTCAGTTTTGGAAGTACGTCGGACGTACTTGTTTCTTCCAAAGTACTGAACTTTGTTCTCCGACGTCTGTTCTGGAAGTACGTCGGACGTACTTGTTTCTTCCAAAGTACTGAACTTCGTTCTCCGACGTCTGTTCTGGAAGTACGTCGGACGTACTTGTTCCATCCAAAGTTCTGAACTTCGTTCTCCGACGTCCGTCCAGATACTCAGTTATCCCACGGTGCAGCAAAGCCCGCTCGAGAATGCTCGCAAAGGCTGCTGGACGAGTTGTCTTCTGCTGCAGAACCACCGGATGCCATCCTAGTCTTACCAGCATTCATTCCAACCAATATTTATCCTATATTCAACACGAATGCATCACAACTTCAGAGACGATGTACCGGAACACCAACTTGTCTAATTACAGGTACAGTGTGTAGGCCCTACATACTCACGTTCAGAATTCGTACCGTGCACAAGACAGAAAGAAAGACCCCACTGTCCCGGGATCAGTCTCTCTTCTCAACTGCTTAGCATTGAGGGTATGAGCAGAGTAGCGTGCGAGTATATTACAAGCACAAGAGGTACTGTGTGAAAAATGAAGTAGCTAATAGTACCTGTGCTGAATTATTATAGGCATGGTTATCAATTTCCCCTAAAATTTCCTTTATTCTTTCTTTATTTTTTTACACAGAGTTAAGCTATCCCTTTAAACTCTTCACAGTTTGATTGAAATCATTTAAATCAAACATCAACACCGTTTTCAGTCCCATAACTGATCGTGTTTACTAATTAATCAACGTTAATTGTCTAAAATGTGTCATATGGCCAACCTGTATACACACGTATACACACACAATGCTAAATGTATGTGTCAAACCTTTGTAACACAACTTTGAACTAACTGTAGGAATTATCGCTGCACTTATCATCCATACTTTTTATCACTATTTGAATCTCCACAAAAACCACTAATTGACAAATGATCATTAATACAGAAGACTGACTTAAAGGGACAATTCAAACACTCTTTTAGAATGCATAGCTTTGTTACATATATAAATCAGCACAGAGTAACCACGACTACATTGTGTTACTGAATATCTCTGAACAAATTTCGCTCCAACAATACTTTCGCACAAATTCCAAAGGAAATGCACTACACTCTACACAAAATAAATATCATTTTGTTACAATATATATATGTATATATTATATATATATATATATAAATTATATATGTATGTATTATATATATATATATATATATATATATATATATATAAATATATATATATATACCAAACTAGGTATACAATAAACAAGTATGCTGTGGATTTTTATAAAGTACCTGTGTTGATATTTGTTTGAAAGCTTTTTAGAAATCATGAGAAATAGATGCAACATAGCATGAAGAGCATGTGTGTGTGTGTGTGTGTGTGTGTGTGTGCATGCATATCCGTGTTCATGGAAACATATTCCAATATTTGATCACTATGTTTGAATTAGAATGAGTATCAGTAGATGAGTAGATATCGGGTATAGTGCTTGTAGAAAAAAAAAGATAATCTGAACTTGAAAAATAAATGGCCATTTCAACGTGGGTATCAATGAGTTGGGATTTCAATTCAATTCAGTTCAAACTTTATTTCATTTTCGAAAAGAACATAAACATTTCACTTTCATTGGTAACAGAGAATAAGGTTACATATATATAATCAAAACAAAGTAAAACTGAAAAGAGAACATATTTGTGGAACCTTGGGGCAACAAATAATGTTGTAATGAAAATTGACTAAAGTGTTATAGAAGATATAACACTACACAAAATATCGAAAAATGGAGGGACCCACTAAAAAGGCAATGCTTGTAGAATGTGGGCCCCTCCGGTACAGAATGTCAATAGAAAATGAACTGATGCAAAAAGGGGAGAAAAGATTGGGAATAAAGTCAGATTAAAAAAAAGGTCTGGAAGCCCAATAAGAAGACAGAGTACCGGACAGACACACATACACAGGCGAATGAACATTAAACGAGACTGAGACGACAAAACTTATGAAAGGGGACTTAAATACAAGACAGAACGAGACAAGGTTGAATAATATGAAGACAATACAGCGGACTGAAAGGAAAAACAGATCCAGCGATCCTCGACAGAACTATATCGAAAAAATAATGGGATGCGAGGAAGGGATACATAAATATGGAAAAATAGAGAGAAATAGATGAGGAGGTAATACAAGTAGAATTGAATCTACTCAGTAAAGTCCAGCTCACACCTTTGCGGTTTTAGCTGCGTATAGCTGCGTCAGTCGAACGCAGCCTTAAAGCAGCCTAACGCAGCACTCCGCGGCAAAATATTTTGTAGCAGTCACACTGTTGCGTTGTAGCTCGTATATTTTGTGCAAAATGGTTGCCTACGGTTGCCTTAATTTGCTTTTCACCTCGGTCCAGCTCGCTTTTGCTCGTAACAGTACGATTCAGTACGAAGATTGCTCGCCCTGTTGCGCGTGTACCTCGTTCGCCACTCGTTTGTTGCTCGCTGGCATCTCGCACTAGCTCGTAGCAGCTCGCATGAACTCGTTTCTCCTCGTTTCACTGCTCA
This sequence comes from Diadema setosum, assembly GCA_033980235.1. Lineage (NCBI taxonomy): Eukaryota > Metazoa > Echinodermata > Echinoidea > Diadematoida > Diadematidae > Diadema > Diadema setosum. Next base: position 4,617 of record JAWLSL010000029.1, read on the forward strand.
TCCACTCGACTGTTGCTCGTGCCTGCTCGATCCGCTGCGTATCAGTTCGCCCTGCTGCGTATTAGCTCGTAGAGAGCTTCACTGGTATATAATTTTTGACATTTTCCAGTTTAATACGGGGGGCACAAGGACTTTTTGGTTCAAATTCTTCAAAAAGCACTAAATTTGGTACAGGTGTTGCCAAAACCATACTATTTCAATTTTTGATGGCCGCCAAGAAGGGCGCCCTGAGGCCATATTGGCCAAATCCAATATGGCTGCCATCTGAAATTCAAAAGTCACTTCCATTGTTTAAAAAGGTAAACATTTCACAATAATTTTCAAAATCTGTATTATACGTTTTCTGGGTCAATGAAATGGATTCTCAATGTCGTTTTCATGGTCTGAAGTCAGCTTTTCCTTATACAGGGTCACCCTTAATGTCGCTTTGGGTCAGGACATTATTTTCACTACAGGTTATTTCAAAATGGCTTGCCTACGGTCACTATAACAGGAAAAACAACCTTGCTCATTACCTGCAGTTGTTGAGGACTGAACAGAGCATATAACTGTGTTTAAAAAAAAAAATACTTTTCAGCAATACACATTGTGTGGTAATACAATTCTGAGAAGAAAAAAAAAAAGATTTTCCACAAAACCTACAATAACAGCGGGAAACTCAGTTTGAGATTTTTTTAAAAACTGATATGTTTGAATCTGATGTTGCTGAAAGCACACAATCATTCCAAAAGCTTCATGATTTGATAAGCATATTGTGTTTCTTAGTCATCTAAGTGAATTTTAATTAAATCTAACTAGATTTTGTGTGAACAGATGTATACGCAGTCATAGCGAGCTAAAGCGAGCAGCATCGAACAGAATCGAGGAGGAACGAGGTAAGGCGAGGATGAACGAGGGGGAGCGAGCGACGGACGAGCTAGATTCGCAATGCAGCGAGTTACATCCGCAACGGTCCTTGCTAATGCGAGCAGAGTACTAGGAGTAGAGTGAGGTGATGCGAGGTAAAGCGAGGTAACGCGAACTAAAGCGAGGTAAGTCGAGGTGAAGCGAGCAGGTATCGTAACCATACGCAGTGAAACGCAGTTCAAAGTAAAGCTGCGTTGGCCTGCGTTAAGCAGCTCGTTGTCGCTCGCCCTTGCTCGTCCTTGCTCGCATTAGCTGGTTGTCCCTCGTCTTAGCTCGTATGGATTTTGATCTTGCGTTCAGTTGCGGATGTTTGAAAAAATTTCAAACTAGAGAGCTAGAACGCAAAGCCTCTGCGTTAGTCTGCGTATTGACCTCGTATTAGCTCGTTTCATTGCGTAGTGCTGCGTTGGGCTGCGTTAGACTGCGTTCGGGCAATACGCAGCTGAACGCAAGCTCAAAACGCAAAGGTGTGAGCTAGGCTTAAGGGGGTTTCACACCGGGCTTTGCGTTTACAGTTGCGTAGAGTTGCGTAGCGTCTACGCCGAAATTACCTGCGTACTCATGAAAAATAATAATGATGCTACGCGTAGGACTGGCGTAGTCCCGGCGTAGTCCAGGGGTAGAATAACGTATGGTTGCGTAGGAAGCACGTATCCACGTAGCGTATTTTGCGTGTAACGGGCGTAGAGTTGCGTATATATATACGTAGGCCGGGCGTACAGACCGCGTAGAGTTGCTTGCAGTTGCGTAGAGTTGCGTACCGCCGATAAATGTGTTTGATTCTGTTTGATAGACACTTTATTTTCTGCAAATCAACATACATAAGTAAATTTAAAATACAGTCGTTTGATTTGCATTAACAACGATATGATAGGAAATTAATGATATAATATACAGTACGCATGTCTATGCTGCAGGGATTACAATAACAATTGTAATTAAGAAGCGATTATAACAACTGTAATTAAGAAGCGATTTATGAACGAATTGATGAAACTGCGGAGCTACTTCAGCACATTTAACCTTCTGCTTTTTAGTTCACTCTTGCATGCTGTTCGAATACGTAGCAAAATATCATTTGGGGAGGTTATATCCTTTGCTACTATCTTTAATTCCTCAGCATTTTGGACGCCCTACAGATTCGCATCGCAGAATGCGAACGTTTTCAAGAACGGAAAAAGAGAGAGAAAAAAAAAAACCGAGCTGTTGCAACAATAAGAAGGAGAAAGTGGATCAAACCTTGGATCCGGCGTTGATCCATACATCGGCAATATGAACAACTGATGAAAACTGCATGCCGAAGATTTTTCTTCATTAAGATAATCAATTTTATGCGGATGGCGCCACAGGTATTCAATTAACTCCTGACACGAATTGCACTGAGAATTACAAAACAAGATGCCAACTTCTGGAATCTTTGGAACCTGAAACCTGCCGTAACTTTTAAGGTTTACAATACCTACAAGACCCTACAATATGGATTTCGATTTGCTTATAAACATGTTGTCATCAAGAAACCTGCAAAGACCTGAAATTTGTTTTATAACTTCAAAGGTTTCTTCTCGATTAAAAGGGATGGCTAGTAACTGATCAGTGGGAATCAGTGGGAATGCTGGGGATGATTGTTCAAATCCTTGTGGGATTCGTTTAAGAGAACATTATATCTGTTGTTGTGTGAAAATTATTTGCTTCAGAATGGTCTCATATTCAAGTAACGTGCAGTTTGATATTTCCAGGTTAGCATGCCTGGACTTTAAAGGGGCGATCGTTAACGGGCCGTTAACGATCGCCCCGTGTTCAACCAGAGCCCTTTCAAGACAGCCATTAAGCCATCAAGCTGAACCTCCCTGCAACAGACCCTCTGCCCCATGATGACCATGCAGTCATTTGATTACTTCCTTGTGGGAGATGATGCTCTTGCGCTGAGGACTTGGCTGATGAAGCCTCTGTCATTTTGTGGCATGACTCGCCAGCAGCGAGTCTACAAGTAAAGGCTTTCACGAACCAGACGGGTTGAGGAAAATGCGTTTGGGTCTACTAGTGCTGGCGAATTGTCTGCATTTTGATCACTAGAGGCATGTATAACGAGCAGGAGAATTCTTGTTCCTACCACAACTTTTGTTCTTCCTTTTCGGCATTTTACAATTATTACGCCTACAGAAAAAAAAATTGTTAAGTACAAGTCTCTAAGAGCACAGGTAAGTAGGCTATACATTCACCAGCAATTCAGAATCCAATGGAATGAATGATATTAAGCAGTTTTCTAACATGAGTCAGGCATTTGAATGCCAAATCTGCACCTATAATAAAAGGCTACGCAACTGTAAGCAACACTACGCAAATGTATGTCAGGCCTACGCAAGTCTACGAAAATGTACGCCAAGTCAACGCAAGTCTACGCAAATGTCTACGTAACAGTACGCAACACTACGCCATGTCATACGCGAGCACAAAAAGTGCTCTGGTGTGAAAGGGGTTCGGTGGCGTACTGTTGCGTATAGATGGCGCACAGTTGTGTAGTGTTGCGTAGTGTTACGTAGACTTGCGTAAAACCTGCGTATCAGAGCTCTACTCGGAGGGTACGCGAAAAAATTAAACATGTTTATTTTTTTGCGTACATCTTGCGTACCTATTTTGCGTCCCTCGGCGTCCTCTTACGTAGAGTTGCGTTCTCACTGCGTATAGTGGCGTAGTGTTGCGTAGTCACTACGCAACACTACGTAACACTACGTAACTCTACGTAAAGCTTGGTGTGAAACCCCCTTAAGAGTCTCAGGACAACAGGGACGAGATAATATGTGAGAGTATACTATTGGTAATCAAAATTCTTCGGAAAAAATTAAAATGAGCCAACAGGCTGATTCACTTCTGTAGGAACATAACATTGCAATAAAAACAACTTTAATCTCCTTTTAAATGAAAATATAGAAGGTGAATTTCTTATGTCATTATTCGAAAATTCAAATATGTAGGGCCAGTATAAATAATTGTGTTCTTAGCAAGAATCGTTCGTAAGAGAGGTAAGTGAAATTCATTGGAACGTAGAGTGGGATAGTCATGGAATGACTGATTTCTTTGAAACATAGAATCGAAAATGGAGGGGAGTGAGTTGTTGCTGTACGTATACATAAATTTCCCCAAATTAAATAAATACAAATCTTTAATTTTCAGCAGCTTATTTGCGGCAAATAACATATTTGAGTGGGAGGGTATGAAAGGATAACTGATGACACGGAGAGCTTTCTTTTGTAGAAGGAACACTCTATCCAGTGGGTTCTGGTGAGTGTTGCCCCAAACTAAAACACCATCATTAAGATATGGCAATATCAATGACGAATATAACATAAGTAATGATTTTTGTGGGATATACAATTTCATTCTATTTACAACACCTATATTACGTGAGATTATGTTGGATATATAATCAATATGTAACTTCCAGGAAAGTTTGTCGTCAACAATAATTCCAAGGAATTTAAAATGTGAAACTCGTTCTAAATGAAAATCATTCAAAACTATAGCTGTACTCAAAGTGTCAACAGTATTACTAAAAATCATATATTTCGTTTTTTGGGTATTCAATGATAATTCATTGGCTCTTACCCAATTATTCACTTTTTGTAATTCAGTATTGACTTTTTGAACAAGAAAATTAACATCATTGTGGGCAAAAAATACACTGGTATCGTCAGCAAAATTGATAAAGGACAGTACATCGGATGCCTGGCAAAAATCATTGATATAAACAATAAATAATGAATGAAACAATAAATAAAGGATGAAATATGTTCTAAGAAAAAAACGAGGAAGAATATTGCAGATGTACCGTAAATTCTATCAAGGGAAGGTCTGGTTTTGGTTGAGACGAGATATTCAGATTTAAACTGTTTGCGAGATGCTTAGACACCAGATATGAATATCAATAAGCATACAATTCAAGAGAAATGCAAAGTTTATTTGATGAAAATCGGTTCTGAGATAGCTGTGGCAGCCACAAGCAAAGACAATCAAACTGGTCCTCATCAAAGTTTGGTCCCAAATTTTATTTGTAACTCTGTTTTTTTTTTTTTTGCTTCTTTTTTGATATTTCTGCCGTTTCAAAACCAATTTCCATCAAATAAAGTTTGGATTCCTCTTAGGATCGTATGCTTTTCATATTCCACAAAAGGTTTCTCATTACCTCACAAAAAGTTAAAACCTGAAACCCCATCTTAACAAAAAATATACCATCCCTTTATGCTTTCATCTCAAATCAAACTTAAGAGCTAACAAAATGTTATAATTTAAGTGTTTTTGTACTTGTGTGATTCAATTTGGTTTCAGATTGAAGGGCGTATGATACAATACATTTAACAAGTTTCTACCGAATGAAGTACAATACATTATGGATACGAATAGTAAATAGCAACCCTCTGATTCTTGATGTTAATTTATTATCATGACGAAGATAACTTTGTTTTGTTTTTTTTTTAAATAAATTCTACACGCCTCGGAATGTCTCTTATCAAGCCTGTGCACAGAGTTGAGAAAAAGACCAAAGAAACATTCTTCTGGTAAATTGTGAAGAGGCGAAAGCAAGAATAGGAAGAATGATGTAAAGAGGTTCCTGTTCTGTATGATTTTAGTAGGCTATTCATATTGATTTACAAAACTGAAAAAATTACGCACAACTGACATATTGGGTTTCTTCATCTGTGAACGGCAATGAAGCTTGATCCCTCTGAAATCATGATTTACATCGTCAGTCCCATCGATGGTTGATTTGTTGCTATCAATGGCTTCAAGTGAGAAAATCGTATACTCCAGCTACTAATCTATACGAAAGTTACCATGAATCGAAGCCAGGCCTCGGGCCTTGAGAAAGAGCACCTAAGAAAATATACATGGTGTATCGTTTAGTCTTATACCACCCAATCTTCCTAGTTGTTTACCCATATGTGAGCGTATCAGTGGATGTTTGGGCATGTTCCTGTGCCATATCTGTGTTTGCTATAGATGAACTTTGTCCACAAATTCTGTATATTCCCATTGGGAAATATTGATTGGACACAAGAAGGAAATAAACTGGAGTGGTGCACTACAAAACAAGACCAAATGAAATCATACCTTTGTCTTCGTGTGTCTTCGTATGTCATTGCAATTGGGGAGCCAAGATTTATAGTAAGAGGGCAGTTGGGGCTAATTAAGACTGGCCAGAATACCACCTGTGATCACCATGATTGAACTTATTGTTTTCCATCATAACAAATCACAAAATTGTGGCAATGCAGGAACAAGAGAAATATACCGAACACGTTGACATTTTCCCACCATGTCTTATCTATGTTTATGTTATTTTTGTGTATTTTTTCCATGAATTAGAATTATAGCACACAGCACAAACCGACGAAAATAAAAACACCCTGATTGGCTTCCAGTCGGGACTTACTTTTCACACTGAATAGAAAAAGGCATTTTCACACACCCCAACAAGAAAAAACAAACACACAAAAAACACAAAAAGGCAAAACAACACAAATAAGGAAACAAACAAACAAGGAGAGGTCATCGGGTTTGTATGTAACGCTCGATGGAGTGTGAGCTAGTAAAGCTTTCGTTGTGCATTGGATTTACAGGAGGACTGAGTTACTTACACCAATATGAAATAATTCTTATGTTATCTAGATGTATAAGAAACTAGATAATTATTTTTGACTACTCTATATTCAAGTCTGCAAACACTACACTACACAGACACACACAGACACACACAGACACACACAGACACACACACACACACACACACACACATATATATATATATATATATATATATATATATATATATATATATATATATATATTTATTTTTATATAATGTCGTACAAAGCTGTACAGGGATGATTTTTTTTTAAGCCAATCAGAAATTTTTAAGTTCGTACGACTTCTAATTTCATTACCAAAAGTCTGAATCATGTTACGATGTACACAGCTATCAAATAAACATGAATAAGCGGTGGAACATACGTAAGAGAGGACTGCTCAGGAATACTTGACTGGGTGCAAAAGGATGCGAAGTAGTCCATAGGCCAAGACCCGAAAAGTGGGTTATTGGTACCAACTGAGGTGGCAAAACCTTTTTGGTGTCATTTTGTTTGTCGGACATAGATATGCTTATCAAGCTATGATAGTATTTCCAAATGAGTAGCTTTATAGTCATAATAAATGAATTTTTAACCAATTTGGTCTCGTTTTTATATTCCTATACTTCTGAATCGAAACTAACCGCTATACAAAGAAGAGCACTGTCTTCTGTATATCCACAGGTGTTCTGTTGTAAACGCGTTGCGCTTAGTCTTTATTCGAGGCAGCGAAGGGAATATCCAAAGGGTTATGATGTCCACAGCTGCCACGCGGTGCGCTTAGTCTTTATCTAGAACAATGTACCGTTATCATATCTTGTAAAGTTCCTAGAAAAGGATTATCTATACTGTTTTTATACTACCCTCTCAACAAATACATCAGTTTTAAACAACAATCACTCTGATCATTTACAATATTATCTATTATAATGTATTGTAGTGTACCGGTACACTGTTTTTGCATTATCTTTCATTGTTGGATGGAAATAAAGAGGCAATGGCGTGGTATTAGCGTTTTCATCGTAGCGTTTTCACCGGGAAATGATAAATAATTGAAGAATACGGTAAAATTCACGAGGAATTGCTCTTGTTGTTGTTGTTGTTTTTAGATAAAGGGATATACACTGTATTATAAGCTTTGGATATTCCGATGGCCGTCTTGAATAAAGACTAAGCGCTGTGGACATCATAACCTTTGGATATTCCCTTCGCTGCCTTGAATAAAAACTAAGCGCACCGCTTTTACAGCAGAACACCTGTGAACATACGGAAGACAGTGCTCTTCTTATGTATAGCGGTTAGTCTCCATTCAGAAGTATAGGGATATAACAACGAAACCAAATTGGTTAAAAATTCATTTATTATGACTAAGCTACTCATTTGGAAATGCTATCATAGCTTGATAAGCATATCTATGCCCGACAAACAAAATGACACCAATAAGGTTTTGCCACCTCAGGTGGTACCAATATCTGGCCCGGCCCATGGACTAAAGACCTTATCTTATACTTTGGGAATGGTGACTAGCTTGCCCAGGAAAGGACAGGCAGAGGTGGTAAACTTATACGTTGCTGCCCTATACATGTCGACCGCCATAACGTGCGGTGAGTAAATACCAAGCGGTGGGATGATCGCTACCCTAGTAAATTTATTTCCCCCTAAAGGTAAGGTGTCACCATGCTGTTTATGAATTACAACATCAAAAGGCAATTAATGAAAGTGTTATGCTTCCCCTTCCTTTAAGCAGATGATGCCATCACGTACACTAAAACGGACATCTGTAATACTGAATTGATAGATTCCAGATCCATTTTCCCATAACATACACCGAAACCACACCTGTGGTATGTTTATAACTCATAGTGCTTGTCATCAACGTCAACAAATATCCATATGGGTTGTCCTTTGATCCAGTAAATAACATAGGGGTGATTTGTCTTCATGTCAATATACTATTGACGATATGTACCTAATCAGCTAATTACCTATACCTGGTGTCCCCCCCCCCCCAAAAAAAAAAAAAAAAAAAAAGCAGAACGGTGGATTTTCAGTACCTTGGGTTCTAAAAGTGATATATTTTTTGACATCATTAGAAAGAGCACTGATCTTTCACAAAAGGTAATGATACCAAAATCGTTAAATTTGGTTCAGTACTTGTTATTCTACGCCAATTTCTGTAAATGCAGTCATTTTCAAATTTCGCCGGATTTTTGCGACTTGCGACACGTGATCCATACGGTGAATATTGTGCAAGCTCGGTGATCCATATGTCAACAAACGATACAGCTTTCACATTGGGCGCGGGCCAGGAAAAACAATGTGTGTGTGTGTGTGTGTGCGCGCCCAATGTGAAAGCTGTATCTTTTGCTGACATGGATCAACGAGCTTACACAATTCACCATATGGAACGCTCGTCGCACCAAATTATTATCTCATAAGTCGCAAAAAAATTGAAAATGACTGCATTTACAGAAATTGGCGTAGAGTAAAAAGTACTGAACCAAATTAAATGCTTTTGGTGTCATTGTCTTCTGCGGAAGATGTTCTTTTTAATTATGTCAAAAATATATAACTTTTAGAACGCAAGATACTGAAGGCACCATTCCGCTTTTTTTGGGACACCCGGTATACAAAAATGCTGTCAATGTATCATATATATTCAAACAGAACAAAATACAACAAACTGTAAACTAATCGTCAGATGTTTCACTTCATTTACGACTTATAGGGCTATACAAGAAGTTGAATGTTAAAACTTAAATGCAAGAAGTAAGTTGTGTGTACAGGTTAATTCCTCACCATGGTAATAAGCTTTGAAGTATGTTGGACTTTCGTTCCTTTTTTGACATTCTGTACAAAATACTTGGCTATATTGGCTTTTCATGTATTTACGATGCTTCAATTTATCTTTCCATCGATGCTCTTTTCCAGAGGGACTCACATTATACAAGTTCTGTCTTTTTAGTGGATCCCTCCATTTTTTGCACTTTCAGCAAAGTCACACAAGTAGTTCACTTCGACCAATTCTTTTTCTCTTTTTTTTTTTACTACAACGTATAATTACCATAAGGTCCCCAATTATTGTAAAGTCTTTCACTTTACAATGTTTTGTTTACCTTACTCTCGTTATCAGAGGAAGTGAAACATATATGTTTTGTCGAAAAACGAAATAAACTTTGAATTGAAATTGAAAATATAAAACCCACGCTGGTTATAAGGGTTCAACCGTCAAACTCTCAATAACAGGAAGTGCAGAGTTTATTCTTCCAATCCAGGACCATGATGAAATGTATTTGACAAAGTGAATCACAACAGCTTCAATCAACAATGGTCGCTCTGTGAAAGTAACGATAAAGTTACGTTGATCGACACTATAACAAACAGAATGGGCTTGGTATATTTTTTTTTCACATTTTGTAAATGCAGCAACTGAATACATAGTAGTTGATCAAAGACACTCTTGAGTAGTGTTGGGCATCACAATATATCGCTTTCGTAAAAGCCTTGCCTTGCACATCTTAATTATAGTATATTATTATAGTACAGTATAATCATACTACTATTTCATTATGATTATTGCACTCGAGAAACTGCCAAGTATCTTACGTCAAACAAATTACGAGAAGCCTTCAATCTGTCCGTTCACAAGCATCATTTGTTACCATGAGAACTAGTAGAGGGACCCTCTCTCATGAAGGCTCGGTGGTCCTGGTACCAGACAGATGTGCTATGATAGATGGATACATCTTAAGCTGCTGACGTGGTCTGTGAAGAGCTTCATGGCTTCCTAGCAGCAGAGGGGTTCTCGTCTCCGACATTACTCAGCACGGCAGCATCACGATTAGTCATGCATGGGGCAGGACTCGTCGGCTGCAATGTTTATTGAGAATGTCGATTTCAGTGAAGCACTATCGTGCAATGATAATTTCCCAGATAATTTTAACATTCCCCTCCAAGAAACTTAGAAGAGCCAGTAGATAAGAAATCTCGTGATTAAGGATACAACTTCAAGCGAATCAATGTCGAAAATATTTTGTGTGTGAAAGTTTGTAACGTATCCTCTTCGTAAGCATAATTATGATTCGTTTCTCCACAAACTCCCGATTTACGGGATAAAGAATAAAGTATGTTTGGGAATTTGTGGGCGTTTTTACATTTGTGGGTTCAACACCCCTCTCTTCAGCAAAAATGTATTTTTCTCTCTCTATGCATATATATATATATATATATATATATATATATATTTATATGATACATTTCTATAAATGTTTTGGAAGCAGAGAGAAATGTGCAAACATTGACGCATTTTATTCTTTGCAATATTGCACAGCTGTGGTACTTCATACACACACAGAAAAGAGTGGCGTACCAGCAACTGATCGCTTATAAAAAACGGGGTTAATTGTTGAAGCTGAAATGCTGAGGTGAGATAAAAGTTAATATTGAATGTCCAAATCGAACTTTTACGCGAATTTCGCATATGAAATGTTTGTCACATGCCCCGCCATATAGCGGAAAGATCATGTACAACAAAGTCAACTAGAGGAGCTCTCCGAGAGAGCAGACTTCCACCAAGCAGCCATAATTAAAATATCGTCATTTTGTAGGCTGTAATACTTCAAACAAACATATCTGAATGGGGACATCTACACAATACATTAAGTAAAATCTCTGATCATCCATTGCTGAATTACTGTGATATTAGACTTATTTTATTTTCTTTATGGTCCATATCATTTTGACTTTGACCTCATGACGTTAAATTTGATCGTTTTTTTCTAAATACTTGTTCATTGTGAACACACCCTGCAAGTTTGGTAAAAAAATCCGACCGTCCATTCTTCAGTTAAAGAAGTTATTAGGCTTATTCTATATAGTTTATGACGCTATGACCTTTGACTCTCAGCAAACATACAACGTTTTCAGAACTTTTTTTTTTTCGTACGTTTCGTCGAAAGCGCACGTTTTTTAAAACGTACATATAACGTCAAAGATTGGACTTACCATTTATCGCAAAGCACAGTTGTTTTTTTTTTTTTTTTTTTTGGGGGGGGGGGGACGTTTGAAAAACGTCAATGGACCCTACAAAGCGTTTTTATTTTGTCGCCTTATACGTCTTCGTCTCTAATGAACGTTTAAGAGGTATTTTATCATTTACGTTCGTTCGTTTTCTGTTAGGTTTTTTTTTTTCATGAATATTTATGAATATTCAAGTAAGACAACTAAGATTTGAAAACTAGTGGAAATAGATTAAAAAAAAAACACATTGAAATCTAAAGTATTCATGTTCGGTTTAAACTATTTAACTGCCACTTGACATGTGTGACAAGTCTTGCAAAACTCGGCCACATCCACATTCAACCCTGGCCAATAGAAATGCCTCATGATCCGATCCTTTGTCTTTCTGACGCCTAAATGGCCGCCAACAGGTAACTCGTGAGCAATCCTCAAGATCTCACCGCGGTAACAGGGAGGGACAACAACTTGACGGACCACCGTCCAATCCTCATCAGCTGGCCTATGGGGAGGTTTCCACTTCCTCATCAAAATGCCATCTTTGACATAATAGCACTCAGGGACCTTTTCAGCCTCAGCCTCAGAACACGCCGTCTGAGACAAGCCTTTCAACTCAGAGTCTGCCTGCTGTGCTTCAACCAAGGAAGACTTGCTAAACAGCCCATTACTGTTAGCCTCGGAGCCTAATACAGCAACCCCATCATTCAAATCCTTGAAAAAGGTTTCTGCCAACCAAACACCGGAATTCTCCTCCACATCAACAGAATCCGCATCATCTTGAACAGCTCTACGAGCCTGAGACCTAGTCACAACACAATCTGGGAAAATCCCAGGAAACTCCTCCTGCAACTGCTCAGTTTCAGCAACCACCACTGGTTTATCCGAAACAACTGGAGACGCAACCACCTTGTCCCCAGCCAAGTCATTCCCCAACAAAAAGTCAATGCCTGCCATGGGCAACTCAGGAACAACTCCAACAGCGACAGGACCAGATACTAGGTCACACTTCAAATCCACTCTATACAGTGGTACTGACATATAACTGCCATCAACAGTCTGAATCAAGACTTTTGCATTCACTGCACTATCTGGTGGAAAAGTCATACCACCATCCACCATCAACGACTGAGAGGCCCCCGTATCCCGCAGGATGACTACTGGTTTACCTGCCTCACCAGAAGTACATGGGGTCACCTCACCATCAAACAAAAAGCTACGATAGCTCTCATCCACCTGCTTAGTCCTATCTTTGAATTTGGGAGATCGACTTTCAATGGCCTGTGTTTCACTGAAAGGGACACTATTTTCGGGTAGAACACTTTTTGACATGACAAATCCCATGTCCTTCTTTGTTTTGTTTTGCAACTTCCAACACTGTGACTTTACATGCCCTGTCTTGTTACAGTGAAAACATTTGATGACATTTGCACTTGTACTGGACCCTTTGTCAGATTGAGGCTTTGGTGCCGATGAAGTTTCAGAACTCGTGCCTTTTTCAGAACCAGCATTCTTTGGATTGCTCGACTGATTTTTGTCTCTTTTGTTTCCAGAGAAATTCCTGAAAGGTGGTCTGTTGTCATTTCTGTGGGTCAGCTCATACTCATCAGCCATCAAGGCTGCTTTATGCAAACTTGTCACTTTGTGATCATCCAAATGCGACCTCACACTGAAAGCAACACTCTTTTTGAATTCTTCCAAGAGAACAACCTCACGTAGGTTATCAAAGTCCTGATCCACTTTCAGGGATCTGTACCACCTATCGAACATCATTTCTTTTTCACGAGCAAACTCAACATGTGTCTGGCCTGGTTTGCGGTACGAATTTCTGAACTTATGTCTGTACGCCTCTGGCATCAACTCATAAGCATTCAACACTGCCTTCTTGACTGTAGCATAGTCACGTGATTGCTCTTTTGAGAGAGATGAGTACACATCGGCTGCTTTGCCGACAAACACACTTTGAAGGAGCATGGGCCAAAATTCCTGTGGCCAGTTCAAACTGTCAGCCACCTTCTCAAATGACACAAAATATGCATCAACTCTGTTTTCTTCAAACTTTGGCACCAATCGAATGTTCCTAGCCAAATCAAATTCAGAGGGAGCCCTTTCACGATTTCCAACAGTCTGTGCATGAGTCAATTCCATCTCACGCAATTTCACTTGTTGCTCCACTTCGAATTTCTTAATTTCCAGTTCCTTTTCTCTCAGTTCTATTTCTCTAGCCCTTTGCTCTCTTTCTATTTCTCTTTCTCTTTCCTTCATTTCCAATCTCATCTTCTCTTTCTCCATTTCCAATCTAGCAAGTTCAAGCCGTGTTTGATCAGAAATTTGAGCGTGATCTGGAGTGTCAATTTCTTCTTTGAGCTCCATGTGACCAGCTACCAAGTCAAGAATCTCTGCCTTTCGTACACCTTGTGGAACATCAACATTTAAATGCTGTGCAATGGCAGTCAAATCACATTTGCGTAACCTTTGCAAATCTTTGAGGGACAAATCTGTCCTCTGAACAAATGCCTGAACATCCATTGTACTGATTGACATTGTCACATGTATTACACACAATATGCAATAGAACAATCAAGTCACTGGTATTTTGTCTGTAACAATATTCTGAATTCCGGAATGTTCCAAATTCTAAGTTTTGGCTTTAAATTCATTTCCCGGACAAGCCCCCAATTTTGTTACGACCAAAATCACTCTGAGAATGATCGCACAAAAGAAACAATCAACTAATGTTCAGGCGGTTTATTAACAGTGATATTGTGGGTACAGACTCGTGATCGGTTCTCACATCAGTACAATAATGATCAATAGAAACAGTTACAAATCAGTAATAGAATCACTTACTCTTATTACATGCAATATCCCTGGAAATGTCCAAATACGATGCTCGATACACAAAGAAATGATCCACGATGCACCGATGAATGATACCTTCGACGTAAATCCAGAGGTGCAGGTTACGATAGTCCAAGGTATAGATCCGGGGTAAAATCCAAGTTATGTGTCCACAGCAAAACGTGCAGAATCCAAACGTTATGACGACCACGTCCAGTTGATGTGTTGAATGATGATTCACTTTATAATGTCCAGCGAGGAATCCAGCCCGTCACAGCTTTGCCGTAACAATGTCCGTTGACACTAAAATATGGAGTCTATCTCCAATGTAGGCCAATTAATTCTCTGCAGGCAAAATGTCTCCCAGGCCTTATCTCCACAAACACAGTTTGTATAGCAGGTCAGCAGGTAACACAGGACTGACTATAACAAGTCGCTTCAGAGCCAGAAGTGACGTAACTCTCAGAGCAGTGGTGTTGGGTACTCTGCCTACCTCAGAATTTCTCCTGCTTATATACTATCCATTCACCCCTTTCTAGTACATTCTGTAATTTTCTCCAACCTGGGGCCACATACCTGAACATACTAGCAAGTCCAAATTCCAGGAATCCTGGATGACTCACTGCCTAATATGTGCATAACATCAGTTGCCAAAATTAACTACCAATCACATTGGGTTACAAGGGCAGTGCCTCACTCAGCCAGCACTTCCTAGAATTTTCTGGAATGGGTGAAATCATTCTAGATTGAGTGAGCTGTAATGTATTTCCTGTTACATGCATACATGTACTGTAGCTACATTGTATACCACATAGAAAATTCTCCACTGATCTGGTCAGCCTGTATGTACTACATCTATATCATATAGAATGTTCTCCATTAATCTGGTCACCCTGTGTACATACAATGTGCACATTAAAACAACCATGCATACAACCTTGATACATGTACATATAACTACTTGTGTGTACATTTGTGACACGTTATTGTTCAGTTATTCAAAATGTCAAATTGTGTTATGAAGAGCTATTTTCATATTTTAATAGGCCTAATTGAGGTATCTGTGATTTAATTTTATAACCCTGTCTTCACGTATTACAACATTTGCCAGTATTTTAAAGAATACATCAGTTGGGAATAGGATGTAGTAGGTATAGGTGGTAAGACACTTGGAGCAGGTTTCGATAGGATTAGAAAGGATTGAGTGTCATTATTCCCAGAGAGTCCGTGTAATGTCACAACTAGCAATGCAATCCTTGTTTATACCCATTACGTGTTTAAAGGTTCGTCGAACCTTCTTAAAACGTTTATAGGAAAATATAGACATTCCTGAAAAGTTCTAAAACTTTTTTTTTGGCAAGTTTTCCAAAAGTTCTCCAAACGTTTGCTACACACCTTAGAGTTTCTTAAAAGGCTTTATAGACGTTCCAGATGGAAATGAAAGGTTCTCTTAACGTATTGGAAATGGTCACAGCGTCCAAAAGGTTTGTAGCAGGTCCTTAAAATTTTGAAAGGTTGTTATCGTTTTTTTTTTTACTTTTCTTTAACGTGTTTAACGCCCATTTGAAACGTTAAAAGTACATCGAAAACCTTCCAATAAAAGACGTTTTGAAAAAGGTTTTGACAAAAAGTCCAAATAACGAACTTTGAATGTTTCAAGTAAGTTAGGAAAACGTCCAGTTGTTAGCTGGGCTTTGACCTCATAACCCCCAAATCTAATCGTTTTTTTTTTTTTGTTGATGGTGTTGGTTTTATTTCCGTCTTCAGATATAATAATATGTAAAGTCTGCAAGAAAAATACATGTGCAGTATGAAGAAACGGCGGGGAATTGCCTGTTAAGCCACATTTGCAAAATACGGCTGTCATTCCGTACGGTTCCATTTCTTACCTTGTATTTATGAAGACACCCTACAAACTTTGTGAAAATTCGTTCATCCATTCTCGAGTTATCTCGTACACAGACAGAGAGATAGACAGACAGACAGGCAGACAGACAAACAGGGACGGACAGACATACAGGCAGACAAAACACAGAAACAAAAACATAACCGGTGTCACAGCGTATCTCATCCGGCCATGTATAACATCTTTCCGTACTAGATCCCCGGAACCCCTCCGCCAATTCCGTCTGCTTCTCTGTACGGATATACCGTATGTATATTTTACGTGGTAAAATGGGGAATCTTTTGGACCAGCCAACAATACAAACTTGTCAGTTTGAGGCCGTTGTTATGAAGGGGATTCCTGATGTTTCTCGTTACTTCAACGAGGACATATGGAGGTTATGACTATGTGTTCACATGTATCAAATTTGTGACGTTTGTCATGTCATCGTCTTGAACAGATGTAAAGATGAACAAGTATGATAACGCCCAATATAATCGCTTAAATCTACATGTACCCACATTACATATTCATTAATAGTAACCACCTCAAATGACGGGTTGTTCCTGGTTAAATCCTGTTGTTGTTTTTTTGTGCATTGTGTGTGCGTGTTCTCCTATTTTATTTTGCGTGGGTGCGTTGGGAGTGTATGTTGATCTTCTGGGATATTGATATGTCTTAAAGGTTATCTTATATGCAACGCAATTGTACGTGAAGTACAAATTGTCAGGAGAAAGACATTATTTTCATTTTCAATGTTGCCTTCCCTTTATAAGATAGTGACGACGGTCCAAAACAGATAATCTGTCATAAGAAAGTTGTGTGGATGCAAACAATCCACTAGTTATTTTGACACCTCAAATAATACCCTGAACTGAATATTCAAGCAGTGTACCAAAATCTGGCTTTAATCAGAAAAGTAGCACTTTCTTTTTTCATGACATTAAGTCGCATACATGTATTTGTTTAAAAAACACAACATAAAAACACGCACATGTAAAATGCACGAAGGTACACATGTCAAGTCAAGGAAATAGATAGAAACGAAAGATGAGAAAAGGAAAAGCAGTAACAATAAATAGCAGGAAACGTTCAATAGACACCAGGACACATGGAAGCTATATCACAGATGAAAAGTGAAACGGGTTGAAGCGACGCGCTATTATACGAAATTAAGAGTAAAAAAGAGAAGAAAAAGCGTAGGAGGAGCTTTGTGCGAAGAAAAAAAAACACTGGAGAATTAACAAAAAAAAAGTTAATAAACACGAGGTAAAGAGAGAAAGAGAGAGAGAGAGAGAGAGTGCGAGTGAGAAGAAAACATGAGAAAAGGAAACAGACAGGGAAAAAGGTTATTAATCTCGAGTTATTAATAGCAGACTTACATAGTTCTATCTCGCTTCCTTGCATTCAACAATTTTCAAAAGAATATTACACAGCAAGTGCGATGTTATAAAGTACAACCATTATGGTTACCAGAAAAAAGATCTCTGAAAAAGCCTATTTGTCCTTGCCGTACTCCCTCAATCGATTGATTCTCTTTTCCATTCCTCTTTAAGCAGTCTCTTTTAAATGTGCTATCATGCTCTTTCTTTTCACTATCCTCTGAAGGTTTTTTTTTTTTTTAGAAAACGTGATTGTATCACAAACGCGTGCTGAGAGAACACCCTCAATATTACTGTGCACAGGATGTCATATAGTATAAATACAAACTGAACATAAAAAAGGAGACAAGTCATGTATTCATTCAAAATATAGTAACATGATATTTGACACAAGAAAGAAAACTTTTGTTACATTTCTCACAACTATTCCGATGGCACAACGAAGCATCACACTTTGAAAAAAAAAAAACCCACACACACACACAAAATTGTCCCGTGCATAAAATAAAGCGAAGAGTGTGGTGTTGATAATGTAAATAAGAAAGATGTGTATGATTACGGAAATGAATCGGAGCAAAATTTATTTCTGTTGAGTTCTGCTTATTCATGAGTTAAATGTAGATATTAATGTGGACAGAGTTCAAACAGAATGAAGGATGAGAATATTAAGCAGAGGGGTAAAGCTGAGGTGTGAATTTTCTTCATTTTGTCTTCCTCAACAATGACATTAACGATTGCGACTGCTAATTTGTAATTTACCACAAAATAATGTCGGGAAAAAAAAGGAAACAAAGCATGAAGGAATATGTTAAATGATCATATTTCAGTAGCCTCTCTATGAAACACTCATACATGCACGCACGCACCCCCCCCCCCCACACACACAGCTGCGCAGTGCCATCACGCGCAGAACTGGGACTCCTTTCACTCATGAAAAAACAAAAAACAAATCGCATTGCACACGTACCGTCGTGACCGTACGAATGTTTTTAATACTGGAGGCAAAAGTACCTGTGTCTTTCCTCCGCGAGTGATTTTTTCATCGCACAAGAATCAAGAGAATCGGTCAACAGCTCCATGGCTTTCGTGATTACGGGGGAAATGGCATACCTGATATGCTCGTTTGTTGTTATTATCTTTTCTTATCCGATTCTGATTTCTTCAACTTTGGAACCTAACGTGCAGTGTAGGTAAATTTTTGTATTGATTCTTTTTTCAATCACTGCCGCATGTATTTCTCGTACAAATTGAAATACTTCATACTTAAATAGCGAATTGACATGTTTATTCAATTTAACTATAGTTAGGCAGATACTTAGCTGTATATATATATATATATATATATATATATATATATGTGTGTGTGTGTGTGTGTATACATATATGTATTTTGGCTACTTTGCTGTTTTATACATTTTGATTTGTTTTGTTGCAATCATAACCGTTGCTATTATTTACTTGTACCATACTGTTGCTATTCTGTCCCATTACTTTCACCGCCGTGCATGCCAATGTATGTCATATTGCTGTTCTGTTATGGTGAATGTATCCCAATGTCATGTTGCTGCTCATTTTTTGTTGGCTTTCTTTTATTTTTCCTCGTTCGTGCCTTATTCTGCTCAAGTGTTTGCAAATTGGATGCGTTTTGTCTAAAACCCGGAAGCAGACCTGTGTAAAAGGGTCAAAAGCTTGACAGCAACAACAGGCAAATAATAGTGAATTATTGCAACGTCTGCTAGCAGCCCTTCTTCCTCCGTCACGACTATTTTAATAAAAAATATCATCTTGCAACGTCTGCCAGCAGCCCTTCTTATTAACAATGAGCTGTGACAGACTTTTTTTTTCTCAACCCTAGCATCTCTGGACTTTGGAAGTCTTAATTATTTAGAGCTTTCTAAACTCGTCAATATCTTTCGATTAATAATGATAATCCAATCGGGATCTGAGATAAAACGTTGCAGTCTTCCAATGGATACAATTTCATGGATGTATGGGCAGGTGGCTATGAATCCCTTTTTCTGCATTTTACGTCTTGCAGATTTGACAATAAATTGTTCGGGCAAACCACTGGAGCGGGAGATATCATGTGATGAAAATTGCGTCGCCAACGAAGCCTGGGTTATACAGGCACCCCGTGGACGACGAATTCTGTGTGAACTTGAGTCTGTGAACAACGAGTTAATTGGAGTTTACATTCAGGACGAAAAAGCCAACGAAACATCTCTGAATCTGATTCAGAACCACAACCAGGCTTCCCCCTTTTTATCACTGACCCATCGGACCAAGCTTTGGATATGGTATATAGTCTATATATATCCAGTGAACTTTAAGATGAGCATGAGGTGCTTCGATGGTACGTACCTATGAAATAGTGGCATTTTGTATATTGCATTGAGCAAACACGTAGTAAAATCAAAGTCGTTTTCATTCTTTCTTATTGATACCAAGCAAAACAGAAGACCGTGACGATTTTTGTACAATTGAGAATTGATGAGTGTTATCATGTTTCGCAAATGACATTCGCGATGATTTTGTAGAGTGAGGTCTAAGTTAGGGCATAGACGTATTCCAAAGATGAAATAACATCACATTCAAATATAGCCATATCCCTTATTGATTTTAGGTAATAAGACTAGACAGAGAAAGTACATGAACGAGAATTTGAATTAGATTTCGTGCGTAATTATACTTGTAATTATATTCGACAGTTTTAACAGATAAGTCCATTTAATGTATCCCGTAAGAACACACATCCTGGAAAACGATCTACATGCGAAAAAAAAAGTTATATTGCGTAGATTGGCGCAAAAGAATATCATGCCTAATCATGTCACCACGAATCCTTCGAGAAGTGCTTTTTTTTTCGTCTGTTTATCGATTTTCTCTAATTATTCAATTAAAAAATGTTAGATTGCAATTAGTATTTCGTTGACTATTGTTGCAAAGTTTGATATTTTCCCTGCAGTGTAGGTAACTTAAAATGCAACTCTGCTATCAATCATTCCTTCATTAACATTTTCCTCCAGTTCTCTATGTAGCCTATTGTACAGATATCGTTTCTATATTACCAAACACAAAATCATCATGTTGTATTTGGAGGAATGTGAGTGGGCAGCGAATATTTGCAGTCGAAATGGGAGGGATAACATTTCAATGTTGTTTTAAATATTTAATGTACTATCAATACTGTATGATATCATTACGTGAAGGTAAAAATGCGTATAGATGCATGTGCATTATTTCAAATAATTTCATTGTATGGAGTTTCAAATGTAATTATTTTGTTGTAAATCTGGACCCCTCGGAAGATAAGTAAGACAATGAAGACGGAGCTGAGCAGAGCAATTAACCCGTTTTTCTTCAGTTTTTTTTAAATTCTAATAGTTTTGTGTCTTTATTAGTTTGTGATTATACGGCATACACACAAACAAACAAATACACAGATACGTAAGAGTCATTTTGCATGTTTTCATCGGCTTTTTATCTTGATTGAGAGACATGACGTATAAACTGATCTCAAACAGAGGACACAAGATATCATAGGCACAAAATGATAAAGGCATAGACATACTCTCTTTGTGTGTTTGTTGTCGTTTGTTTTGTAATTTTCTTTTGTCTTCACTTCTACTTTATCTATAGTAGTCCAAAACAACAACAAAAACACACATTTGATTTGAAGTGAGCATATTGTTACGGGTCCGACCACTTCTCGAACACATAAGAACGAAACTTGTATATAGAATAGAACCATCTCCATACGCCGTTTATTGTAGGACAACGATTAACGTGCCGTTGGTCACACGTCCGCATCCATCTTGCTTCAGAGTATGGAATGCCACATAATATGGAACGTCACATAACACCCACATAACAATATCAAATGGGGGACGTCAATTCTGTTATGTTTAATGTAAAAAAATACACATAGTAATGATTTCATTGAATGGTTATATCAACTTAAGTTCAATAAAGATATGGAGAAATTTCAAGAGGAGAAGTATTCTAGCACCCCTTCATGAGATTAGGCTCCCTGGCTCAATGAAATGAATATACTGCTTATATCTCGAATCAAACAATCCCTCCCCCCCCCCCCAAAAAAAAAAAAAATCGATCAGTCTATTGGTTTTCAGAGGAACCCTTCATGAGGGAAGGCTGTAGAAGATTCATTACCTCAGTATTATTGTTTTACTCGAAATACTTGCAAGCATCCTATCTAGACAAACAACCCAATTGAAACCTTTAATCTGTCCCTTCATTTTTAAGAAGAACCATCGGTAAAACTGGTAGAGGGATCCTCTCCCCAGACAGATATGTGTGTTATGATGGATTTAACGACAAAGCTGCTAAAGTGGTCTGTAAAGAGCTCGGCTTCCCAGCAGCAGAGGGGTACTCGCCTCAGACATTACCCACTACAGCAGCACGGGACAAGACTCAACGGCTGCAGTGTCCTGAAGGTGACGTCATCATATGCCAATTTCAGCAAAGTGCTTTTGCGCAATAATCATATCACAGGAAACTTAAACCTTCAATTTCAAGAAGCTTAGAAGAGCTAGCAGATGGAAAATGTACCGTGTTTCGGGATACACCCTCAATCATTGTCCAATCAATGTCGAAAGTATATATTTTGTGTGAAAGCTCGTAACGTATTCTCTTTGTAAGCATGGTTATGATTCCCTCTCCAAACGCCTGAATAACGGGATAGAGCGGATAAAGAAACAAATATCCACGTTTGTGATTTTCTTCCTCTCCAGCGAAAGAAGAGAGAATTGTCCTTTTTTTTATAATGCTTTTTAAGGAGACTGAAATGATCAAACCTTTACACATCTGGCAATTTATTTTTACAATATTGCACAGGTCCTTCATACTCACGCATAGAGGAGTGTTTCACGCCGAGAACTGATTGTCTCGAAAACAGGGCTGTCAAGCTGGAATGCCAGGGTGAGATCAAATATTGAATGTCTGAAAAGAAATTCTTCTTTTTTCACTCGTGGTTTTCCATATGAAAGGTTTGTCATATATGCCCAGCCATCATGTTCCCTTAAAGACCATGGACATCAAAGCCGAGCGTATGGCAAGCCATATTACTTTTTAACAAGATTTTCTGATATCACGAATTCCCTTTCGTGATATCAAAAATTCGAATTTCTGATATCACAAATTCAATTTTTGATATCACAAATACCCATTGGTTTATCACGTAAAACCAATTTTTGATATCACGAAATCGAATTAGTGATATCACAAATTCAATTCGTGATATCACGAATTCAATTCGAGATATCACGAATTGACATTCTTGATATCAAGAAATACATTTTGTGATATCACTAATTCCAATTTGTGATATCATTAATTTACATGGAATTTCAGCACATATCTTTCGCAAAGAAATAATTTGATTTCGAGCATTAGTTTTGCGCTGAAATTCAACCGTAAATTCTAGCGTTTGTTGAGCGCAAAAATACACAGAGAATTCGAGCTTTAGTTCAGTGCAGAAAACCAAAGGGAATTTGAGCGTTAGTTGAGCGCAGAAATACATACGGAATTCGAGCATTCGTTTTGCGCAGAAATTCAGCTGTGAATTCGAGCGTTAGTTGAGCGCAGAAATACACAGGGAATTCGAGCATTAGTTTTGCGCTGAAATTCAGTTGTGAATTCGAGCGTTAGTTGAGCGCAGAAATACACAGGGAATTCGAGCATTAGTTTTGCGCTGAAATTCAACTGTGAATTCGAGCGTTAGTTGAGCGCAGAAATACACAGGGAATTCGAGCATTAGTTTTGCGCTGAAATCCAACTGTGAATTCGAGCGTTAGTTGAGCGCAGAAATACACAGGGAATTCGAGCTTTAGTTTTGCGCTGAAATTCAACAATGAATTCGAGCGTTAGTTGAGCGCAGAAATACACTGCGAATTCGAGCATTAGTTTAGCGCAGATATTCCTATGGAATTTCAGGTGTTATCTTTACATAGTATATAACGATAGTTACTAAAAAACCTAAATGAAGAGTTTTGGCAACTCGTCTTCATTTAAAGTGATTAGGAATTGGTTTTAAAAGAATCGATGAAAATAAATCGTTTAGCAACATATCGAAAATGCCATTATTTATATGTTGTCAATTACTTCAAAGTCATTATTATATTCTTTTTCCTCCATTTCTCGCCACTGATTTGGCAGAGACTGGTTGACTTACAACTTTTGTTTGCGTTTCTCTTTACTCTGTCATGTGAAAGATACTCTCTCCCGACCTCCCCCTGTTACTCCTGCGAGTTAATAAGAGAGACTTCTCATTGCGCAGATTAACAAAATTGAAGTCCTTCGTACCACTGCTTTTTTCTTACTACAAATTCTAACTGTTTGTTTGCCATGCATACTGCTGCATAAACTCGTCATAAAATCTGGATATCTTCACTCTTCTTGATCTGGTCTGAAGACTTTTGGGCTTGTGCGTTCCAGTTTTGTTCTCCCTGGTTTTGGTTCTTGAATAAACTTGCCTATATGATTACACTTTAAATTATTTTACAAAATCGTAAACATGGGGCAGGCAAACTGTACACCCAACACAATTGGTCTTAATGGATACACCCCTTTGTTCTGGAGGACTGATTTTGAGGAGTGAGAAAATGTCTTTAGGAGAAACACGTTGCTTTATGTGACCGCCAGCCGACACCAGTGGTGGACATTAAATTGGCAAGTTTACGACTCCCTCTCGCACCCCGCATGAATCACAGTCTCTCTCTCTCTCCTATTCTCCGCTGCTGACATACACAGACCAGAGGGTTGATTGCCCTCGGTCGGTCCTCCGCAATACAAACACATGGTATATGCTTTTATAACACACATACACATACAACCACACATAATTATCATCGATTTGGTGGAAGAGTCTACTGTAAAGGGGATTACCACATGAAAAATGTATCATAATTAACAATAATGTAGTAATAGATGACAATTTGAGGACCAAAACGATGAATTAAATGTAAGCCCTAAGTGAACATAGTATCATTGAATTCATGATAACATGTTGCAAAACAATTGATTTGTATCAATAATTCATCGAATATACCTTGACGATCATTTAGGGAATGATGGATGTGTAAATCTCTCATATATAGTTATTGGCATTTTGAACATTGTTCTAAAAAAAAGTTAGCAGTAGTATACCTTCCATCTGAATATCAGCTCAAAAGTAATGTTCCAATTCCCTTTGTATTTCTGCGCTAAAAACAACAACAAACATAACCGCTCGAATTCACAGTTGAATTCCAGGGCAAAACTAACGCTCGAATTCCCTTTGTATTTCTGCGCTAAACTAATGCTCGAATTCACAGCGATTTTCTGCACTAAACTGACGCTCGAACTCCCTGTGTATTTCAGCGCTCAACTAACGCTCGAATTCACTTTGTATTTCTGCGCTAAACTAACGCTCGAATTCACAGTTGAATTTCAGCGCTAAACTAATGTTCGAATTCACTTTGTATTTCTGCGCTCAACTAACGCTCGAATTCACAGGGATTTACTGCACTGAACTAACGCTCGAAATCCCTGTGTATTTCTGCGCTCAACTAACGCTCGAATTCACAGTTGAATTTCAGCGCAAAACTAACGCTCGAATTCACTTCGTATTTCTGCGCTCAACTAACGCTCGAATTCACAGGGATTTACTGCACTGAACTAACGCTCGAATTCCCTGTGTATTTCTGCGCTCAACTAACGCTCGAATTCACAGTTGAATTTCAGCGCAAAACTAACGCTCGAATTCACTTTCTATTTCTGCGCTCAACTAACGCTCGAATTCACAGGGATTTACTGCACTGAACTAACGCTCGAATTCCCCGTGTATTTCTGCGCTCAACTAACGCTCGAATTCACAGTTGAATTTCAGCGCAAAACTAACGCTCGAATTCCCTGTGAATTACTGATATCACAAATTCAATTTTGTGATATCAATAATTCAATTCGTGATATCACAAAATGGAATTTGTGATATCAGAAATTCGCATTTGTGATATCACAAATAAGAATTCTTGATATCACAAATTGAAATTAGTGATATCACAAATTTATTTCGTGATATCACAAATTCGAATTTGTGATATCAAAAAATCATTTTGTGATATCACGAATTACCACTGGTTTTTCACGTGAAACCTATTTTTGATATCAAAAATTCGAATTTCTGATATCACAAATTCATTTAGTGATATCTCAAATTGAATTTTAGATATCACAAATTCGAATTTCTGATATCACAAATTGAATTTGTGATATCAAAAATGGATTTTGTGATATCACAAATTCGATATCTTGATATCACAAATTAAGTCCATGTGCTACACTTACGGGAATTTGTGATATCACAAATTTAATTCTTGATATCACAAATTGAATTCTTGATATCAAAAAATTGATTTTTTGATATCACAAAATGGAATCTGTGATATCAGAAATTAACTTTAAATGTAAAAACGGCTTGCCATACGAGCGGAGGAGCACTCCGAGAGAGCAGACCTCGCCTATGCAGCCATGATGAAAATATAAAAAAAATACATAGGCTGTATACTTTAACACAAATATAGAGGTGTAGGGACGTCCACACAATTCATTTGGTGAGAACTTGACGATCTATTGTTGAGTTATTAAGAGATTAAGCTTATTCTATGTCTCTTAAGACCCCTATGACCTTTGACCTTTGATCAGATGACCCAGAATTTGATCGAAGAACTATCATCTTTTCATGTATAGGAATAACTTGGCACATTTTGGGGGATTTGGAAATGTACCAGTCGAAAGTGATAAATTCAAAATATGAGTTAATGGAGTAGAAATAAAAATGTTTCGGCCGTAGGGCTCACCTACTAAGTAATAACGATTAACTTCTATAGGATAGATCAGTTACATATGTTCCCATGCTATATACCACTGCTAATGATACTAACGGTATTTCTCACATTACCACCATCCTAGTACTGTATTTCTGATAACATTTTAGGTCATCAACACGGATCAACTCATCCATACTTGTTTAATCACTGGTATATCATGTAGGAATCATGCCAGGTGATTATTAACGTGTAACATTTTATATGAAAAGACACAATTGAATACGCACATTTCCCCGTGTGTGTGTGTGTGTGTGTGTTTGAAAAGTTTGTTGGAAATTGCTTGAAAACTTCAGCCTAACGTAGACTTCATGATGTCACTTTTATGGAAGGCGGTTGCGGACACAATTCATTTGGGACATACGTTTGGAAACGGGCATACGTATGCAACTGCCTTTAGCAAACGTTTGCTAATTGACCAATCAACGAGTGTTGTTTGGCAAACATATGTATGGTGTTTAGCAAACGTTTGCATGTGTTATCATACATATGCCCCATTCCATACGTATGTTAATTTACTGCGCACATATATGCAATTGATCGATCAATCAGGTACTTCGTTTAATATGCATTTGTATATGTGTGTATGTTGCGTGTGTGCATATAGTGAGCACGGTAGGTACTCACGCCCGATCTTAGCAAGGAGGTACAAAGTGTACGTATATCAGACGTGGAAATCCACACCGTACCTTGTTAGTTCCTCAGGTGGAACATGGTTAAATCTGCCTTCTTCAATGAGCTAAAGACTTTTTAAAGGAAACTTTGCACTTACCACAATTTTCCACTTGAGTTATATCGGCGACACTGAGCTGATCTGAGCAGGGCCTAAGCCGTACTGAGCTGATCAGCTGGTTCTAGCAGCTAACTTCATTGGTTGCCTTGAAAATCATTTACTGGCATTCTGCGCATACGTATAAAAACGGCATACGTTTGGTAACAAAAAAAAAAAGAACTTGCAAAAGTATGCTGTCGCACCGTTCAAACGTTTGCCAAACAACACTCGCTGATTGGTCAATTAGCAAACGTTTGCTAAAGGCATTTGCATACTATGCCCGTTTCCATACGTATGCTCCAAACGAATTGTGTCCGCAACGGCCTTCCATACACTTTGAACAAAGGTGGAGAAAACGATTGAATATCTGTAACTAACATTACCTCCGCCGGTAGGTGAAACCTACTGCCGGTGACACGGTATATTTCTTCCAATATCCAATAATACTGGGGATCCAATCTCCACTGGTTGAATTGAGCCTTTTGGGTCCGCCGGAAAGAATATACTTAAAACTAGAAATGTCGCTAAGGTGACTGGTATGCCTCCGCCATAATGCATGATTCTCCTAATAGGTCTATAGTACATGTGGACAATGTGTGATTATATTTCCACAAAATTGACAAAATATTAAAATGACAAGTTTGTCACAAATGTGTCGAAGGTTTAATTGGATGAATAGGAGAGCATGTATTTGGGGATTTAAGGACTTTAACTTGACTTTGACCCATTCATAAATTTATGCATTGAGTAATTTTCAAGGTATGGAGAAAAAGTGAAATTTCTGTATTGAAATGTACATTATTACCATTTTCATCTGGCCTTTGACCCTAAAATTCATAGGATAATCACTGTCAGGCAGAACATGCATAAATATGTACAAAGTTTCAAGATAACTGGAGGCACTTCCGAGATATGGAGGAAAAAGTTAGTTCAGCACTTTCCCTTGATCTTTGACCTTTTGACCTTTGAGGCAAAAAAGAAAAGAAAAAAAAGAAAGTTTCCAGAGAATCTCTATTAGGTTATACATGCATCCCCCATGTGCCCCCCCCCAAAAAAAAATCCTGCTGGCATTGCATAAATATAAGGGAAATAGTAAAATTCTGAAGTGTTGCCCTTAACCTTTGACCCCATGAACCCTAAATTCTCTAGATAACCACTGCCAGCCAGTACATGTATATATACTATGTTCCATGAAGATACCTTGTACAATTTTCAAGGTACGGAGAAAAACGTGAAGTTTTAATATTTTTACTTGACCTTTTGACCTTTGACCTTTGAACGCATGACCCCAAACTTTCACCAGAGAATCTTAATTGGATAATACATGTATACACTAAGTTTCAAGAAAATATCTTCAGGCATTGCATAGATATGGTGGAAATAGTGACATTTTACGTATTTTGACCTTGACCTTTTGACCGTTGACCTTGAGCATGTGCTCCCAAAAGTCGATAGGCACAACTTCACCCCCTAATACACATACATGCCAAGTTTCATTAGGATACCTCAAAAGGTTTTTCTGACGCTGTCCACAAAATTCATTACGGACGGACGGACTGAAGGACGGACGGACAGCCCGAAAACATCTTCGTGGCGGAGGCATAAAAATAGCTATCTATAGATGTGTTTCGTAACTGACGATCCTATCCGGTTTTTTTTCTTATAAAAGTTTGTTCAAAATTAACAAGAAATGTTGCTTCTCTTCTTTTTCGCAGCAGATTTTCTTCCTTGTTATCTTTCAGTCCCTAATACACATAATTTAAAAGTAAACTAGGATCATCCGCAAAAAAGAATAATCAAATATTTAGATAGTCAGTGGACTGTCGCAAGTCCTTGCTATAAATTCAGAACAGAGTGGTCCCTAATACTGATCCTCGTGGAACACCACATGTAATAGGCAATAATGTGCAGACATTGCATTTCTATGGCATACATATTGAACAACTGAGCATCCATTTTATTGGTAGCTTACGTATGTGATATCATAATTCATAGAGCGAAATGTCATGGTTACTATACCGGAAGCATTTGCAAAGTCGTTTTTTGCGTTTTGCGTGTGTTGAGCTATCTCATCACTAAAATTAATTATGATGCGCTTGTCTAAAACGACATTGCTGTTTATGTGATATTCACCTTTACTCAAAATTTAATCAGACGACTGTTAAAATTTTTTTCAAATATTTTACTGATTAAAGCCGACTGAGTGAAATAAGCCCATATAATTAATTTTGAAGGCGCATCTTTAACACCCTTTAACACCCTTTGTATAAATATGTTTTACTATTGCATTCTTAAGAGCATCAAGAAATACGCTAGTATAGAATGACATTTGCTAAAGCCTGAACTACAAAGTATCGAGCAGCATCCCTAAATTCTCCTATTGGGATGTTTTCAGGGAGTATGAAGAAAATCTCCACGATTGATGATCGTTTCACCTACTTTCGATTTTCTTGGACACATTTCCTCCAGTTTCGACCAGAAAAAAAAAATAACCTATAATGAACCCCTCACTTGTTTTTCGAGATGTTTTACATTCCTTTCTTCAACTATTCCCAATAACCTGACATTTATCTATAAACGATTTATCTGTTTTTTAACTGTTTTTGTATTTCATGAAATGGAATATTTTGCAGTAGGAATGTTTTCCCATTGCCACATAGAATATACCTCTATCTGTTCCGGTAGAGATCGAATCGGCAAAAGGATATCGTAGTAGGTGTCATACGGATATGAAATAAGCTTAATCTCCCAATAACTAGATAAAGGACGATAGATTTTCATCAAACTTTCAGGGTTTGTTTATAATGAAGTAAGATAAACAAATATGTATAGTTACATGACGTCCAAGGTCATTTAATGGCCAAGGGTCATAAAGGACATAGAAAAGGCTTAATCTCCTAATAACTCAAGAGCCGGAAATCGGATTTTCACCAAACTGTCATACCAAAAATGGAGTTATGAAGTCAAAGGTCAAAGATAATTGGGCAGCCTTAATGAAGTAGAAAGGAAACAATTATATTCGGTGTCTGCAGGTCAAAGGTGATAGGGGTAAAATGACATGAAATAAGCTTAGTTTCCCAATAACTCAACAATGGATAATCAGATTTTCATCAAAGAATATATTGTGCAAAAGATGTTCCTTTATCGCTATGTTCGTGTTGAAGTGCCTACGAAATGGCGATATTTTAGTCGTAGCTCCTTGACGGAGGTCTGCTCTCTTTGAGTGTTTCCCTAATCTTTGATATCTAGTATAGTTGTTTCTTTTTGTTTTCATTATAGTTTCGGTCGGGTTTTGTGATCATCCTGGAAATGTGTCTAATGGTTATTGGGACTCTCATATGACGGGCTACGGATCCACAATAACTCTCACCTGTGGCGATGGATTCGTAATCGACGGTAGCGCGACGATGCAGTGTGCAAGTCAGCCCGGTTGGTCAAAGTACTACCCATTCTGGAACTCTTCCGTCCCATCTTGCCGGCAATTGATGAATACAACAAAAGGTATTATGTCCCACAAATTTTATGACGGTATATGACAAATTAGGCTCATTTTCTACCAGGTCTACAGAAATACACTTTCGTTAATTGAGCTAATTTCTAAGCATTTATATCTTCAGAAGAAAGTAATTGTAATACTATACAGTATATTGTTAAGAGGTTTGGAAGCATAAAACTATACTCAGTATATAACAAGAACAGGTTTGCCTGTTGCATCCGGGGATCATTTTTACTGTTTATTTTTATTAGGTGAATGAGATTAAAGTGCGCCAAAAATGCAAACATCCATAAAGAAACAGATAGGACTAGCACTGGTGTTTTGAAGTTAATATCATAAATGTCATTTATAGTCATCCTAAGTTTGACTCTAATTTTACCAAACCTTCATAGAACAGTTAAAGGGAGGTTGAAATCCCCCAAACGCTTCACACTATAGACTTACCATGCGGGGAAGAACCGTATTTTCCCGTTTACCTTGCTAGGACAGAAGTTGCAGAGATTTATTTTCTTTTGCATCGGTTTCCGTAATATACATTTCTGTGCAACTTATTCCAGTAAACAGTGGCAAGATGGACAAGATCGACAGCGAAAAATAGAGAATATACTGCGAGTATTTCATGAATTGTTCGTTATTGTTTGTATGTATATGTGTGTTCTTATTAGTCTTTCTTTGCAATACTGGTCAATTCTCTTTGCCTGTCGTGCCTGCATCTGTTCATTTATTCTGCAATATTGTGTAGAGACAATATTAAGGGGGAAAATGTTGTCTGCCACCAACATCAGCCTCAAACAATCTTGTAGGCCCTTCCAATCCGTTAATTCTCACTCTCTGTAGAGTCTTCCAATCTGTTAATTCTCACTCTCTGTAGAGTCTTCCACCGTGGCCAATTATTAAAGACGCAGAATTTCTTCCTTTTTTTCCGTAGAGCTAAAGGAGGGTATTTTATGGCGACCGGTAGCCTAACAGGGGCCCTGAACAGGAAATTATGTTGAATTGCCTTTTAGCGCGCTTACATTCAATTCATCTGCTGTTTCCTTGTTTGCTTGTCTGTGTTCTTAATAGATCTGATACAGACCACTGAAGAATTGACGACATTGCAAGATACTTCTTCATGTAAGACCTCTGCTATAATGATATCAGCACTCTCATGCAAATTCTGTTAATCCTTCTCATTGTTGTTTGTACAATATATGTTTTTTTTTTTTGGAAAGAGAAAAACACCACTTTTTGTTCCGTGTGACAAAGACTTCAAATTGTTATTACAACTATATTAGGTTTTTATCTGTGTTCGCAAAAGAAATTACTACTAAGCTATTTCTGTCGGTAAGGAGAGTTAAGCACTTTGTAGTCCATTATCCAATGATTCTTCATAATAGAAGTAAGAACGATTCATATGCTGCAGTCATCACAACCTGATGTTGAGGAGAAAACTTTGAGTCGGTCACATTTTTGCTGTTGCATCTCAACACAGTGTGTAGGAGAAAACTTTCAGTCGGTCACATTTTTGTTGTTGTTGTTGCTGTTCGGGTCTGCTATTTTGTAACACGCTGTATATTACATACAATAATAATCGGGATGGAAAGAAGTTGAACTCCACGCGCAGTTTTCTATAGGATTGCATTCACAAATAATGTTGTTTTTGATATTTTTTGTTGATATTTTGGGAAAGTGGCACGTATTGTATAATATAACATTATAATAATTGAACGCTAAGTGTCTATAGTAAGCTAAGTATGAAAACATTAAAACAGCAGGTCTTATGTTAGGTCTAGCTGGAGACGGAGAGTCTAGACCTATCCTAAGTAAGTAAAGGTATCCTTAGGGCTTAGGATACGATTTGAAACATGAGCAAGGCAAAACTCCAACAAGGCAACTAGACTACGTATACACGTCGACGCATAGGTGACAATTACAACAAATTTGTAATTACCACGCACAGCGGCACCGTCTTACTGACCATCTTACTGACTATCACTTGACCTAGATCAAAGGATAGTCCAAAGTGTAACGCACTTTTATTTTGCTCTTACTCACAAGTACAAGTGATCACGCGTCAGGACTGTGTGGACTGAAGAGATAAGCGAAACAAAAACTGACTACCCAGCAAACACATAACGTTTTCAGAACGTTTCCTCTAAAATATTGTTTTGAGGTTCCGTACATCTTTGTATAAAATGGACGTTTTTAAAATGTACGTATAACGTCAAAGTTGGCACTTAGAATTTACTGGAAAGCACAGGCTTTTTGGAAAACGTTTTAAAAACGTCAATGGACGTTATAAAACGTTTTCATTATATCTGCTTCGTCTTCGTCATTCACTAACGTCCACAAAAACGTTTTATTAAGTTTGCTACGTCAACTTCGCTATTAATGAACGTTTAAACAACGTTTTTATTTTGGCCGCTACGTCTTCGTCGTAGATTTATTTTCATGAATATTCAAATAAGAAAAGCTAAGATTTGAAAACTAGTGGAAATACATAAAAGACATTGAAATCTAAAGTATTTATGCTGGGTTCAATTTTGTGTGTGTGTGTGTTTGTTAAAAATTGTACCTACGTTATTGTTCAGTTATTCACTATTTCAAATTGTGTTATGAAGAGGTATTTTCTTCACAAACAGTAATGGCTCTGAAATCTGTCAGACACACCGGACCTGATGTTTTGAATTCTCTTCCTTCTGAAATTCGAAGTTCAAAGTCCATGTACTCTTTTAGGAAAGCTGTTAAAACAATATTGCTTTCTCTACCTTTCTGGATATCAGTGATTTCATTGTCATCGTTAGTGTATTATACACGAAATTCTTTCGTAAAAATATCGACGCATGTAATCTATTACGTACTCATGTAACCGACCATGAACTGTATTAACTGTTCACCTGTACCTCGGTGAGAAAATATTTTGTTATGCCTTGCTGATCAGTGATACAGGTGAAAGCAGACAGACATCTCATTTTCCTTTCTCCTTTCTACCATCCTATCTCTATGCAGGTCATTCCTCCTTCCTATTCTCTTTCCAATGTGTATTATGTACGGGGGGTGAACGCAAATCAAGCCACGCTTATGCTTTAGCCCCACTGTATTATAATTCATATAATTAGGTGATCCGAGTATCCTCTCGGATCACCTTCTGTTTTTGTACGGATTCTTTCTTCTTCTTTTTCTTCTTTCTCCCCAAAAGTTGTGTATCGATTAGCTCAGAAAGTCCTCTTCCTATCAATTTCAAACTTATACCATATATGTATCGTCTCCCGAAGACGGCAATCGAACTAAAATCAAAGTGATCAGTCGACCGTGACGTCACTATGACGTCATTATATGAAAACCCATTCTCAATCATATCTCATTAATGGAATGGAATTTTTCAATGAAATTTACGTCACATATATTTCAAGTCAAGCGCATTCTACTCATATTCTCAAAATTCATATTTTCTCTTAAAACGTGCGCGTACGCGCGCGTTGAAATATTTGTATGCTCAAATCGAGCTCAAATTTTTTTTGCACACGTTTCAGACCATTTGGAGCATTTTTTGAAAAATTGAAAAAATTGGACGGACGCGTACGCGCGCGCACATATACGCACGCACAGCTCATATGCAATGGAAATTTCCCATTTTTTCAAACTTATTGGATGCCTGAAATGTCAAGGAATATTTCTACCAAGTTTCAAGTCAATCCGACTCAATATGACGTCATACGGACCCGTCAAAGTTGAAATTCCGCGCGCGCGTCAATGGCGATATACAGTCCAACAATGCCAAAAAACCGCCAATTTTGAATCCGATTTTACTCGTCAGGATGGACGGTGACCCCCCATTTTCTTGACATATTCTGAAAGCTGATGAGTTGTACATGTCAATTCATGGGTTGGCGATGCTGGAAAAATGATTAAAAGATATCAAATTTCTTAATAAAATTAAAAAAGTAAATTTTCAAAATGACGTCATCAAATTTCAAGTTCACTCGAGCGTATCTCACTTATCCTTTGCTAATTTTCACCCAGATTTCAGTATGTTGTAGCTTATTAAATACTCTTTCATGAATGTAATAACAACATTTTGATTGGATGACGGTATCACCTCGTAAAAATGGATTGAAAGTAATCTTGTCAAATTTGACCAGTTTACGTGTTATCTCTATGGGAGTGCAGTTTTTCTGGAAATGAAAATTGACATGACTGTCTTTTTCGAGCACTAGCTCACTTATGCTTCGGTGAATTTCTCCCAGATTTTGATATAATGTAGCTGAGACTTTGCGCTATCGTGAATGTGCCCTTCGTTTTTTCATACGGTGTCGGGATCATGTCCAAAAACTTGGTTGAAATTAAAGCTTATCTTCGATGTATTGAGATATTCCTTTCTTTTTGCAACTTTCTTTACAATAACTCAAGAAAAACAAGCTCTATCAGCCCAATATTTTGCACATGTTTAGTTCATGTCACGTACATTATTTCATAAAATAACAACTACTTGATCAGACGTCATCTTGGGTATGTAAATTAGGGTCAAAGGTCATAAATGTATCATCTTGTATCTTGGTGAATACATGTCCAATCTTTTTCATATTTTCCACACGTAACGACCATGTTACAAGGATCATTTCACAAAATAACCACTTTTTGCTCAGATGCCATCTTGGCTGTGCAAAGTGGGGTCAAAGGTCATATGTACTTCTTTCTTTATCTTCGTTATGACGTGTTATCTCTATGGGAGGGGATTTTTGTAGATGTGAAAATTGACATGATTGTCTTTATCGAGCACTAGCTCACTTATGCTTCGGTGAATTTCTCCCAGATTTTAATATGTTGTAGCTGAGACTTTGGGCTATCGAAAATATGTCCTTCATTGTTCATACGATGTCGGGATCACGTCCAAAAACTTGATTGAAATTAAAGCTGATCTTCGATGTATTGAGATATTTCTTTCTTTCAGCAACTTTCTTTACAATAACTCAAGAAAAACAGGCCTTATCACCCCCATATTTTGCACATGTTTAGTTCATGTCACGTACATTATTTCATACAATTACAACTACTTGATCAGACGTCATCTTGGGTATGTAAATTAGGGTCAAAGGTCATAAATGTATCATCCTGTATCTTGGTGAATACATGTCCTATCTTTCCCATATTTTGCACACGTAAAGACCATGTTACAAGGATCATTTCACAAAATAACCACTTTTTGCTCAGATGCCATCTTGTCTGTGCAAAGTTGGGTCAAAGGTCAAATATACTTCATTCTGTATCTTCGTTAGTGTATACGGAATTGTGTACCATAGATGGCAGGTCTGACTCCCTTTTCTAAATGAGAATCCAAACATCACACGGCCAATGTCCACTAAACACAGATGAAACCGGTATGGTCATGCCTATTGGGATCAGGAGACTCAAATCGTTGATTTACGAACAGATCGGATCACCTAATTTGTCAGTCTTGACAAATTCCGAGTCTAGTTGTTCTATTGCTTATACGTTTTGCTTTAATTATATTGTTAAGGCAATGAAGAAAAATATTCTGTGAACAACTTATGTTTATGTGTGCATGTATACATGTACATGTATGTATATTTTCAATGATAATACAGAAATCAAGAAATCAAATCAAATCAAAAAATTCAAATGTTAGAAAGGCCTTATTAAGTTATGTGTGATTTGATTTCAGTAACCATCACTGACCATGCCTTCATGCATTACAACATTTTTGCAGGTATAAAAAAGAATTTGATACAGATATATCAACTGGTAACAGCATGTATAGGTATATGTGATATGAACAGGTTAGGTGTAGCGTAGCCGGGGAGCGGTCCAAGAGCCTTAATTCTTGTGTCTACGTACAGGTATAATGTGTACTATGTGTAGCAGCACATCAGCACCTTATTCATATAGCTCTCATATGCAGCCTACATGTATCTCATACACCACGTCTATATACGTGCATTCGGACTCACTAGGCGCATTAGAAACCCAGGCATATCATTCTCCCAATCAACCATACAGCAACCCATTCACAGGGTCTAGTATTACAGACTACCAGTTGCAAGAAGGAGGCTGGTGTGGAAACGACAGTCCGAAATACGGTTCAGTGCAGCATTGCTATATTCTGTTTCCTGCTGTTACAATGGTTTTCTCTGCTAAGCTCTGTGTGGTTCCCCATTAATTCTATAGTTTATTACCAAAAAGGAGAGAGTGCTGCGGACCCGCACCTACCCCCCAACCCAACTGAAAATTTGTGCAGTGAGCTCGCGGTATTTATACCCTCTCGAGCCAGGGTCACGTGACCAATCCTGTCTTATTAACCCATCATGTATCAAAATGTATTGGAATACTATGCGACCCTACTTCTATGGCTTAATAGTTTCTGAGCCCTTTTCCCTAGGGCTTCTGGCCTTTTTCCCTACTTTGGACCTCATTAACCTTGGTTTCTGTACAGGGTGTTTCACAAAACTATAGGGTGTTCCAAAACCTTCTATACAATTTCTCCATTGGAAATGCACGGGGGCAAACTCTATGGGATTTTTACACATGTTCAGAAATTAAGGGCATGAGCCGCATATTTTAAAGGTGCTCTATCGCATTTTCGCCACACTACCCCCTCCTTAAAATGAAACCTACTCCTGGAGGTTGGTGTGGAATGTTTTGTCATTACTCTCTCCACTATCAACTGTATCAAAAATCAAACATATCAAGTTATCTTATTCCCACTATGAGCTTTTGGGTATCAACAGAGCTTGCAGATTACAAACGTGGAAATGTATTTACAAAGTGTACATATATACATCCTGAATCATGGAGTTTGAATTTTGGTGGGGCATTTCTCCCCATTCCCAGGCCGAAATGTTAGGACATAGTTGGGTTTTCCTGTAATTTGCTTCTTCTACCAATTTCTCCTTTGTATAAACCGGGAACAAAATCAAACTTTTCCAAACAATATAATTTGGGACCTCCATGATTCGGGCTTACAGGTTGAAAACAATCCAATTCAACAGTTAGACTTATGTCTATACTATCTTCGTCTTCTTCTCTTCTTCATCTTCTTCATCTTCTTCGAGAACTTCAATTTCTTCTATGTCTCATTACATGCATTATTTAACATCTTAGATTTTCTTCTTCTCAAACGGGCACGGTAGTCACCGGGGTTTGTGTGGTCGATCATCCTCAGCTACAGAACCAGTGTGTGTGTCGTTGATCATCCTCTGCTGCATTTCCCAGGTTTGTGTCGTTGGTTCTCAGCAGCTAGCCAGGACGTGGGGCTAGCTTCGTTTTATAACACTGTCCAAAATGTCTTCTTTCTTTCTTTCTTTTTTCTACTCGTTCCTATTCAAACCAAAATTTGCCAAAATAAATCAGGATACAATTTGGGTTGGATGAGTGTGGACCAGTGTCTGTATGTTAAACCGCATACAGTGAAAGGTACTACCACTACTCATCCGAATTTGGATAAAACACAACGTTACTTGTTAACGACGGAGGGAGACCATGTCACAGTCTCGTCCATCAGACCCGTTGCATGTGATCCCAGTATGTCTCCATCAGATTCTGTGATCGTGAAGCTCCTTCAATGCTTCTGCCTTTAGATTTTCAGGTACAACGAGTTGCCAAATGAGTTCGTTGTCATCTTCACTTCCCCATCTAAGGTAGAGCAGACCATTCCTCAGATGCAACCTGTTCCATTGCATCCAATATGCTTTGAGTTCTGGTCCTTCCAGTGGCACTTCTTTCCACGGTGGTCGATAATTTGCCTGTTTCCAAGCCATAACCTTCCGAAAAGACGCCTGTCTCTTCGTTGAGCATCGGCCACATGCCCAACTCACCAGCTCCCTATACCAGAGCACATCTGTTCTGAGCGTCCTCAGACAGATCCGACTGTATCCCCACACTGTGAACCCGGACATCAGTCCCATGAGCTTCCTGCTCATCATCCGAAGCAAAGCCCTTTGCCTCTTTCTGCTCACAATGCTTACAGTCCACGCATGGTCTACATGAAAGTCCATCAGCGTTCCCATGCGAATTTCCTGCTCTATGCTGGATCCGAAAGTTATAAGTACCGAGGAGTTCAAGCCATCATGCTACTTGCCCCTCCGGGTTTTTAAACCCCATCAACCACCGCAGTGCCCCATGATCAGTACGTATCAGGAATTCTGCTCCATAGATGTAAGGGTGAAAGTGTTTCACTCCCTGAACGAGTGCCAACAACTCCTTCCTAGTCACACAATACTGCCTTTCTGCTTTATTCAAGGCACGGATGAAGTAAGCTACAACACGTTCCTGGCCATCTTGTACCTGTGAGAGTACTGCGCCGATTCCGTCATTGCTTGCGTCTGTGTCAATGATGAAGGGATCATCATCACGTGGGAATGCGAGGATAGGTGACGATGTTAGGGCGCGCCTGAGTGTCTCGAAAGCTTGCTCGCAGTCTTGCGTCCATCTGAACGGAGCGCCTTTCTCCGTTAACTTGTGCAGGGGTCTTGCAATGCGTGCAAAGTCTTTCACAAAGCGCCGGTAGTAAGAACAAAAACCGAGGAAACTTCTGACTTCCTTCACTGTTTTTGGTCTCGGCCACTCATTCACCGCAGTAATCTTGCTTGGGTCCGTTGCTATGCCATGTTCAGAAATGATATGCCCGAGGAATGGGACTTGGTGCCTGAAGAGAACACATTTCGAGGGGGATAGTTTCAAATGAGCATCACGCAGTCGTTGAAATATCTCTGTGAGTCGCTCTAGCTCTTGTTCAAATGTCTGTCCGAACACTATGATATCGTCTAAGTACACCAAACATGTCTGCCACTGTAGACCATGCAGTACTTGCTCCATCAATCGTTCGAAGGTTGCTGGTGCATTGCAGAGTCCGAAAGGCATTACTTTGAATTGGAATAGCCCTCCCTCAGTTACGAATGCGGTCTTTTCCTTGTCATGCTCATCCATTTCAATTTGCCAATAGCCACTAGACAGATCTAAAGTCGAGAACCATTTTGTTCCTCCGAGCCTATCGAGCGAGTCATCTATTCGTGGAAGTGGGTAGCTGTCTTTCTTGGTTATGTCGTTGAGTTTGCGATAGTCTACACAGAATCTAGTTGATCCGTCTTTCTTTTTGACGAGCACCACTGGCGACGACCATGGGCTAGAGGAAGGCTCTATTATTTCTTCCTTCAGCATTGCTGAAACTTGTTCTTTTGCATCCTCCCTCTTGTGAATGGGCAGGCGCCTTGCGTGTTGTCGGATAGGTTCGGATTTTTCTGTGTTTATTGTGTGTTTCACAATTCCAGTTCTGCCTATATCGTTTTTGCCAGTGGAAAAAATGTCTTGGTAATTGTGAAGTAATGAGGCCACATCATCCTGTTGGCTAGCATTGAGTGTTTCTGTACTTGCTTCCAATAATTCCTTCAGATATTCGGGGACATGCTCGCCTGTGTTCTCTTTGCCTGTTCTGATAGACTCTTCTGCAGTCTCGTCATTCGCTAGCACCTCATCTACTTCCTGACATGTTGCTACCCTAGTGTTCTTGTATATCGTCTGTGTCTCTTCAGCGACGTTTGCTATCCTTATTGGGACTGTGTCTCTGCCTGTGCCTATTAGTACTCTAGCTACTAATAGTGGGTATTTCTCCACGAACTTCTCATTCGGCTCCATAATCATACCATTCGGTAATGTGGTTGGTACTCCATCTAATCTTCCTGGGACAACGATCTCTTCTCCTGCCTTAATGCATATTGTCTCTGTTAAACGCACTGTGTAGACTGTTGGGTAGTCATGCTGCTCTGCATCAATAATTTCATCTCCAACCCGAACCATATTCTGACTTGGTTCAATCGTACATTTGAAAAGCTTTAACAGATCCATCCCGATTATTGCTTGTGGCTCTATGTCAGCTATCCAAATGTCATGACGCAGGGTGACATTTCCAATTTTGATGCTCATTTTGCCCTTCCCTTGTATTGGTTTGGTTTCCCCATCTGCCATGGTCATGTCTACATCAGTCCACTGTAATTCAGGCTTTTGATTTGGTTCAAATTTCTCAAACGTCTTTGTACTAAGTATTGTTGCATTTGCTCCTGTATCTACCAAAGAGTGGATTTCTTGCCCATTGAATTCTACAGGTATAATGATGCCGTCTGTTTCTCCACTGCAAAAGCGCGTAAACACTGTATGGGGCCGTGAGCTATCTACTGCCGGTCCCCGACCCCTGGACTCGGCTGGGCTGAGTTTCCCTGCCTACTTTCTGCAGTTCCACCGTGTTGTGTATGCATTCTACCTCCGGGGCTCTGGTTCTTACAGTCTTTCTGCAAATGCCCAAGTCTTCCACATTTCCAGCATCTCGGCGGACCAGATGAACGCCCGCCCATTTGTGTGGGCTCAGAATCTCTGTGGAAGCCAGTCTTTTTCGCCACCCCTGCCTTTGACAGCTCTGCCATAACTGCAGCTACAATTTTCTCCACTGCATCTGAAGAAATGACTGCTCCATCATCTTTTACACTGCCCATCTTATTCCCAACGTTAACGTTACGGACCTGTTTCCTTTGTGGGAAATTTCGCCTACGCTCTGCTATTTGGAAAGCCTCAACTTCTACAGCAGCCCCAATAGCCTCCGTAAGTGAAGTAGGATGAGCGTTATACACTCCAAATCGGATATCGGGGTCCTGAATCGCATCTATGAAATGGTCTTTAGCTAGAACATCTTGCAGCTCCGCCTTTGCTGTAGGATACGCCCTCCTAGTAAGGCGCCGCACCGCTTGCCCTAGCTCTGGTAAGGATTCATCCTTCCCCCTCCTCCTGTTTCTTAATTCTACGCGATGCATCTCGGTTTGGTTTTCGGGTTGAAACCTAGCCTTTAGGGCAGCCTCCAATGACTTGAAATCGTGCCTTTTCTCTGATTCGAGATCGCTCAAGACGGCTCGAGCATCTCCCCTCAAACTGGCTGCTAGCTGCATTGATTTTGTCTTGTAACCCCATCCATTCAGTTCTGCAATAACATCAAACTGGACTGCAAAATCATCCCAAGCTGACGATCCATCATAAGTGGGAGCCTTAGCTGTGTTACTGCGTTTGTTTTTGGGAGCTTTGTTCTGCTTTAAAAGCCTGCCAAGCATTGTAGCCAAATCCTCATTTTCCTCCCTGTCAGATACATCTGTTTCCGATGAATCTCTGGCTTCATTACCCTCATCTTGCCTGCCTTGTGGTTGAAAAATAATTTCATCGCTTTCCATGCCTGGACTGCCAACTAGATTCTCCATTGTGATAGTATGGGCTCGTATCACTGGATCTTGGGATTTCAAAACGCTTTTCTCAACGTATACCCCTGTATACTACAATTGCCTGTTTCAAAATCTTCCCAAAATCCCACCGCTGCCACCAATTTTTGTAGCGTAGCCGGGGAGCGGTCCAAGAGCCTTAATTCTTGTGTCTACGTACAGGTATAATGTGTACTATGTGTAGCAGCACATCAGCACCTTATTCATATAGCTCTCATATGCAGCCTACATGTATCTCATACACCACGTCTATATACGTGCATTCGGACTCACTAGGCGCATTAGAAACCCAGGCATATCATTCTCCCAATCAACCATACAGCAACCCATTCACAGGGTCTAGTATTACAGACTACCAGTTGCAAGAAGGAGGCTGGTGTGGAAACGACAGTCCGAAATACGGTTCAGTGCAGCATTGCTATATTCTGTTTCCTGCTGTTACAATGGTTTTCTCTGCTAAGCTCTGTGTGGTTCCCCATTAATTCTATAGTTTATTACCAAAAAGGAGAGAGTGCTGCGGACCCGCACCTACCCCCCAACCCAACTGAAAATTTGTGCAGTGAGCTCGCGGTATTTATACCCTCTCGAGCCAGGGTCACGTGACCAATCCTGTCTTATTAACCCATCATGTATCAAAATGTATTGGAATACTATGCGACCCTACTTCTATGGCTTAATAGTTTCTGAGCCCTTTTCCCTAGGGCTTCTGGCCTTTTTCCCTACTTTGGACCTCATTAACCTTGGTTTCTGTACAGGGTGTTTCACAAAACTATAGGGTGTTCCAAAACCTTCTATACAATTTCTCCATTGGAAATGCACGGGGGCAAACTCTATGGGATTTTTACACATGTTCAGAAATTAAGGGCATGAGCCGCATATTTTAAAGGTGCTCTATCGCATTTTCGCCACATAGGAAAGGATTATATAGGATTGGGGCACATTAATCCCAGATTGTGCCTTATCTCATAACTATGCTTTTTAACGCCCGATAAGAAAATACACATTAGACGTTCTTAAAAAGGCTTTCTTGACGTTTTAGACATGGATATGAAAGGTTCTCTAAACGTTTGGGTAAAGGTCATGAGACTTTCTTGACGTTATGAAAACTTTAAAACGTTCTAGGCGGTTTTCAAAGGTTTTCTGCACGTCCGCAGTAAGCCCACAAAACTATTTGGATATTCTTAAAAGATTTTCTGACGTCCAAAAAGTCTTCTGCTGGTTCTTGAAATTCTGAAATGTTTTTTTTTATGTTTTTTTTACATTCAAAAACGTTTTTATAACGTCCTTTTGAAAAGTATTAAATACGTCGAAAACCTTCTACAAAAAGACGTTCTGGAAACGTTTCGACAAAAAGTTCAAATAACGAACTTGGAACGTTTCAGGAACGTTCAGAAAACGTCCAAATGTTAGCTAGGTATCGGCATATAGTGTAACAAACTGTTCTTCTCGGGTGATACAATGGGCAAAACTACGCTTTGTCACGTGATCAGCTCTTGAACAATATAAAGCAAGATTCTTAGTATGTAATAAAAATGCAAACATCCATAAAGAAACAGCTAGAACTATAGAACTGATGTCTTGAGTAATGTCATTAATGACCATCCTAAGTTTCACGCAAATTTTACAGTACCTTCATAGAACAGTTAAAGGGAGGTTGAAATCCCCAACACACTTCTAGCTACATTTACCATGCTGGGGAAGAATCTTATTTTACCTTTTACCTTGCTATAAGGAAACTTGATATATTTTCTTTGGTATTGGTTTCCGCAATATACATTTCTGTTTATCTTGATTTTATTCCAGATAAACAGTAGCACGATGTACATTTTGTTATTATAAACACAACAACAGTGGAAAATAAAGAAAGTACGTCAAGTATTTTATGTTGTTCGTTATTGTGTGTGTGTAAATGTGCGTTCTTTGCAATGTTGTCATGATTGTTTCATTTTCTTTGCCTGTCGTGCCTGCATCTGTTCATCTATACTGCAATATTGTGTAGAGACAATATCATGGGGGAAAATGTTGTCTGCCGCAAACATATCAAAAGCCTCAAAAAATCCCGTAAACCCTTCAAATCAGTTTATTCTTTAGTCTGTACAGATTCTTCCGCCGTGGACTATATTGAGACACAGAATTTCTTCATTTTTGTTTTCGTAAAGCAGGAGGAGGGTTGTGTGGAGACCGGTAGACTGACAGGGGCCCTGAACAGGAAAATATACACGAGGGAAGTGAATTGTTGTCTTTGGTGTGCTCAGTTACAATTTATTTGCTGTGTTCTTGTTTGCTTGTTTGTGTTCTGAATAGATGTGATACAGATCACTGAAGAATTCGTCGGCGTTTTCACGAACTGACGCTATTTCGATTTTGGTCAAAATTTTCAAAATCGAGATATT
The DNA here is from genome assembly GCA_033980235.1 of Diadema setosum. Taxonomy (NCBI): domain Eukaryota; kingdom Metazoa; phylum Echinodermata; class Echinoidea; order Diadematoida; family Diadematidae; genus Diadema; species Diadema setosum. Next base: position 49,057 of record JAWLSL010000029.1, read on the forward strand.
GGTACCAAATGAAAGTGCTTTCAAAACTCTACCAAATCCCAAAATTTTAGATCGCAAAATTAATTATTCTTAATTTTATCAAAGAAAGAAAAAAACGACGGTACTCGAAATATCGAGAAATTGAGAAAAAGGAGTTTCACGAACCGACGCACGAAAGATACGCCGGTTCGTAAAACCCGAATTGCTACGGTGAAGAGCAATGCGGGTTTCACGAACCGTCGCAGTTGCATTACTTTGAGCTTTGTTCAACTTACTGGCCTAGAATTAGGTTTTTGGCCCTAATCCAGATCTCAGAGTGAGAACCAAGCCTTCTGAAAGATGAATGACGGCCTAAGCCAGCCCACTGTCCACGAGTGAAGTGAATGGTAAGCTATAATCCTATTAAAATCATGCTCAAAATAACAGTTTCAGTTGGACTACCATAACCATTAATTGCGGTAGTGTGTAGTCCCATGTATTCAATCGCGTGATGCTTATGAAGCCTAGTCTGTAAACGCCATACAATTTCAAATTAGATCCCAAATCATATTATTTATTGTTTCTTTTCAACTTATGTCGTTAGACGTTACTTCTGAGACTACTGAGTACTATAGTCGTAACGTCTGTGTGCAAGACATGCAGATTGCAAGATTTCAAAGTCTCGAAGACACTAAAACAAGCCTTGACTTTTGAGTTGAAAATGAAATCATGAGATTGACAAAGTACTAAAGTAGGCGTACTAAACTAAAAAAAAAAATAAATTAAAAGTCTAACAGTAAACCTCAAAGGAAGAGTAAAGAATAAAGTTAGACATGTTAGACTTTTACTTTCAAGTCTAACTATTAAGTCTAAGTTAAGACTTTACTTGTAATACCAGTTACTAAAACTAAGATCAGCTGCAGTCTAAGACCAAGTCAAATTAACACAGTTCAGAGCCATACCGGTACCGGTAGTCTAGCTCTAGATCTACATCTAGACTAGTGGTAATAGTAGGTAGAGTCCACCCATTTTTTCCCCCAATCTTTACTGGTCCATTCCTGAAAAAGTTACTGGTCAGTGTCCAACAGTGATTTTTCCTGGTCAGGGACCGTCGGACCAGTGCCAGTGTGCAGCGTTGGTGTAGATGTCATCTATGACAGTATGTGGTCTAGTGATACTACCTAAACACTACGAGTACTCTACAGGTTAGGTGGCTTTCCTGTACAGTGCAGTGTTAAAGTATACTTGTGAATTCAGCCCTAGTACCGTATGTGTGTAGTGTACATGTATGTCTAACGTTAGTTCGAGTGGAGTACCTAAGCACAGCGGTGGGGCTTTTTTCCCCTAAAACTTGTGAATGTGGCCCAACCAAATGGCGTTTGTATATTTATGTACGCTTGATTGATAGTGATACAGTGGCGCTGTCGATTTCCACAGCAGCCATACATAATCTTTTGTCCTTTCTTCTTTCCTTTTTTCCCCTTTGTTCTTTCACTCTTTTTATTCTTGGAATCGAAGGACTTCCTAAGAAATGTCCCTCGACTGATTTAAGCAGGACTCTTGAGTCCTGGTAAACCTAACCTTACCGAGTAACCGTTAACGTTTGTTAGGCCTAACATAACAGTAACACTGACTTAGCCCTGTATTGACTTTGTCTTTGGCCGACTTACTGAGATGGCGAGTCTCACTCTTTAACGTTAGTCTAAACGTAGTCGCTAGATCTGTCAGTGTCAGTGTCACCGGTTATTGTATATGGTGCCATCTCTAACGTACTTTAACAAGTTGATGTTAGTTATCTATGTCAACTTACTGATTTAGTAATAGTGGTACTGTCATCCTGTTGGACATCGCCGAAATATCATCCGTGACGTGTTAATTTCGTGTCACAAAGACAAAAGTTGCCAAGATCTAATAGTATTAGATGTCTAGATTTAGATGTAGTCTAGATCTAAGTAATATGAAATCTGTGTAACTTGAAAGTGAAAGGTCTAGACTTCACTTAGTCTATAATTAGACCAGACATTCATGAGGCAAAGGCCTATTTAGTAGATCTATTCTTATTCTATTTTAATGTCAATTCCTGCTAACTCGCCACGTGTTATTCCTAAGGCCAAGGACTTCCGGGTTAGTGATTTTTTTTTGTGATAAATACCAAACAGCAGACGTGTTTCATTTGCATTCTTGCACAGACTTCATGAAAATATGTGCAGTATCAAAGAAATATGATGCACATGACAATGCCACTGTTTTATAGGTGAATGGTTAATACCTTTAAAAGCTGAATGATAATGTAGAGTCTAGGTCTAATTAAGATGATACAGTCTCTGATAAGAAACAGGTTTGATTGTCGTAGACTGTTTCCCAAATGCAGGTAGTAATATTCAGCTACTTCAATGCAATGCCTTGTTTACAAGTACATGTAGATTTATATTCATGTGAATGATAATTCAATTTCTACATGAGACTTACTAAGTGCTAGACATAAGATCTTGCATCATTAAAATGTGTAAATGACGAGACAATTTGAATATGGATCAAAGACGAACAGCAGTATATTTTGACATTCTTTGATCCTGCATAGGCCTACCATTTTGTTTTATGTTTAATATAAATAAAGCAAAATAATTTCAACTTCAGTTTTGTTGGCTGATTTTTTTTTCTTCTCAAAATTAAAGTTGTATCTTGTACCATGATGTTTGATTTTAATCAAAAGTTCTTAATTTCTTTCTTTTCTTTCAGATGACTGGTGCCATGTAGTAGCGAAGAACTGGACTGTCTCAGAAAAGAAAAGAAAAAGTACAGGGTCGTGTACATCATCAACGGATGTGAATACAATGGTAATTAGAGTCTAGGTCTAATCAAGATGTTAAAGTCTCTGATAATAAAGAAGTTTGATTGTCGTAGACCGTTTCCCAAATGCAGTTAGTAATATTCAGCTTTTTCAAAGCAATGCCTTATTTACAAGGACATTTAGATTTATTCATGTGAATGATAATTTAATTTCTACATGAGACTTACTAAGTGCTAGACATAAGATCTTGCATCATTACAATATGTAAAAGGCGAGACCATTTGAATATGCATCAAAGACGAACAGCAGTATTTTTTGACATTCTTTGATCCTGTATACCATTTTGTTTTATGTTTAATATAAATAGAGCAAAATGATTTCAACTACAGCTTAGTTGGCTGATTTCTTTTTCTCAAAATGAAAGTTGTATCTTGTATCATGATGTTTGATTTTAATCGAAAGTTCTTAATTTCTGTCTTTTCTTTCACATGACTGATGCCATGCAGTAGCGAAGAGCTGGACTGTTTCAGAGAAGAAAAAAAGTACAGCATCGTGCTTATCATCAAGGAATGTGAATACAATGGCTTAGGAAAGAAGACAATCTACAGATAGGATAGAAGGGAGAACTTGGGATAAAGGGCGACAACATAAGGACGGTATATCTACATTAAAATGTGATTGTAAAGTGGAAACATGAAAGAAGATTCTAAGATTGAAGGTGAAAACATGCATTCCATTCTATGATGTCGTAATTACAATTTTGCCACACTTTAATAACACTACTGAGAGACATTTATATCAAGGCAAGCTTCATGTGGATATGGAATGTTAGATTTTCTTTAAGTGTTCATTGGTATGTATTTCATGATAATAAATCTTGAAGGTTTTGTGTGGTAATCATAACCTTGTGATACATCTTGATAAATTTCTAAGTGCACATTGGCAATATTCAGATGATGCTGTAATCAGATGAAGTTAGATGGTTGAATAATCATTGCATAGTTGTAATAGTTATCGACTTGAGGATTAACATGCCCTTCACTGATTTATTTTTCGTAAACGGTGATAATTGCGAGAGTCAATCTAAATTGTCGGGGGCATAACCAAATGTGTCACACTGACAAAATGTGTATATCAGAAACTTTTAGCTCGCTGTACGAATTTTCACAGAAAACTGATTTATGAGAGTCACAAATGGTAGCTTAGACCCATTAACAAAAAGTTCCAGCTTCATCTTCAACCATGTTCATGATACGTGTTCATCTACATTTTGCAAACATTCTGAATGTTGATTGAGACATGTTATACATGTATGTATTTTTATGAAATTAATGCAACAAATAATCAAATATGCATCTCTGCTAGATGATAATATTAATCCAGTTAATGACATGCCAAACTCACCTCAAACTGTAATTCATTCTATTCTCCTTTATTCTTTTATTTATTATTTTGTTGTCTTCAACCCACTTTGAATGTGTTACGTATGATTCTTATAAACATGGGAAATGCACTCCATATAACTGATAGGACTTATAACAAATTGACATAATCATTCAACCATCACTAGACAGTTCTGTTATGAGATGTTCTTTATTTATCTAAAATTGTAAATTATGATACGTGTATGCTCCCATGCAAACTCACAACAAAATACAGAAATATGATTTCTTTTAATAATAATTCATTATGTCTCTAAATGTACAATTAAAGAAAGTGATTACAAAAAGGATGTCAAACATTGTATATTAAAATAATAGATTATTCATTTGTCTCCATCCGTAGTAACACATGCAACTGCAGTGTGCAGTTTGTGGGCTGCTGTGAAAAAAAAAAAAATCACAGGCAGCCCAAGCGGGATTCGAACCCACGACCTTTGGATTACTAGACCAGCACCATGACCACTAGACCACCGGGATGCCCTAGCACTACCTTTAGACATGAATGATTAAATATAGAAGGGCTTGGGGGCGCTTCGAAGTTAACTGCTCTTATTAAATATGCACATGTCATTTGAAACTCGACTAAAGATGATTAAACGCACTGAAATTCTTACTTTAAATAATATTATAATCTGTTTTTTTTTTTCTTTAATAGCTTGGGATGTACACTGTATCGGTCTACATTTCGCCTACAATATGGAATTCTTTACTTCGAGACGTTTGTTTTTTACAAAAGAAAATTAAGAGTCCTTTAAAGGTGCTGTAGAACAGTGGCGTGTGTTTTTTTTTTTTTTTTTTTTTTGGGGGGGGGGGGGAGGGGAGTCAAATTAGCCTTGGCCCCTCTCCACCGTCCTTTTTTTCCCCCCTTTGGCTGCATTTTTTTTTTAAGTCATCACATGAAAATTCGTCTGCATCCACCCCGTAGTTTTGCTGATGACCTTTCTTTTTATTTATCTTAACCACACACAATTTTGGCCGAATTTCCCCACCCCTCTTGTGAATTTGCTAGCACATGTGTTTATAGTACTGGTGGATTAAGGATTCGGAGGGGGGGGGGGGGGGGTCGGCCAAAATTTCTCTTTTCTCATATGTAACAAGCCTACGGGGCGAAAGGCTGATATTATGGGCTTTCTACACACATTTTTAGATGCTAATTATTGGTTAATATGAGCACGATCATTTATGTTGTGATTAATTTGTTTCCTTTTCATATATGTATGACTTCTATTAGAGACTTAATTGGCTTGGCACTCCTTACATCGACCTATTTTAGACACCCATTTCCTTCTCTCTCTCTTGCTTTTTCTCTACTGTCCTGTGAATAGTGTAACTACATGTACATGCAGTACCTCTTCTCTTTTGTATGATATACATCAAGTTTCCATCTGAGCATAATGTGTGTTGCAGCACTCTCAAGCTTCATGCATATGCAGCAACATCTTTTCATGTTCATATACATAATTATGCTTGATATATTAATTTGAGAATGTTATTCTTTCTTTTGTATATGTTCCGTCCGCACTCTATAGATGTAAATGTACATTGTAAGATTTGGTGCGCATGTTCGACCTGTGTTTCTCTTTTTGTGAACACACAAGAACTGATGTAATAATGAACTTGAATTACGCATATTCTTTAATATTGATTCCATCTCCATTTGCCATTAGATATTTATTGATTTATGGAGCTCTTCCACAATTGTTATCCTTCCCATTGTCATTACTCATCTCTGAATAATTCAAATTTGATACTTTATTGAGAACCTATGTTTCTTCGATTACATAATGTACCTCTTCAATATACACATGTATTGCTAATAAAATATGACCATTGTTATATATTTAAAATGAAGCTTGAAATTCTGATAATTTTGATATTTATGTATTTTTAGGAGTTTATCAGTTTCGAAGAGTGCATGCAGGATGAGTTTTATGTTTTTTTATGATCAAGTGCAGCTATCAAAGAATCTGTTGAGCAGGAAAGAGAAAGATGGAAAATGAGGAATTATGAGTGAATTCGCATGCAAGCCAAATGACAATAATGACACCGATAAAAATTGTGACAAAGTAAAAGTCACAAATAATGTGGAATAATAAGAAATAAAGAAATTAATAGATTATTTCAGAGAAAGAAATAACAGAGTGCATGAGTATGAAAGATGAGTAAATGCAAGTAATCATTACTGACTGGCACATCTTTTTCCCTATATTTAGCGGTATCTTCATCTTAGAACAAACATTCATGATTATTATGAAAGAAGTGAACTGAATTTGAATTAAAAATTATGTGAAAAATAAAGAAAGTAAGTTAAAAAAGTAAAAAAAAAAAACAAACAGTAAAAAGTAAAAAATATGAAACACAGTATACCGAGTACATATTAATTACCAAATGATAAATGTCCACATGCAAAAGTGTTGAATAATATATCCACACAAAAAAGGAGGGGGGAGGGCAAAGAAATCTTTGGAGCGATCAACGACAGCTCTAATAACAATGCTAAATGAAGATGAAAACAAGGACAACACGCTTTTTAGAACAATTAAGAGAAACTGGCTTATATTATCATCTTAATTATCACCTAATGTATTATAATCATCACAATAATCATTACATGACAATTAATTTCAATTAATAAGGTTATTGTTGATAAGCAGGTATAGCCCTAATAGTATTTGTATGTAAACACATACGAAAATGAAATAGCGACGGTTCGTACATACACGCGTATTGCACGTTACCTATTGTGCAGGCCCTACAGCGCGGGTCCCACGAACCGGCGTAATACAACTTACGTCGGTTCGTGAGACCCGCGCTTAAGTACATAACCTATGGTGCGCGCAAGAAACGATGGATTTACGAACCGACGCAGTGAGTTTGAAGACAGAAATATCGTAATTCTTTTGAATTCACACTAAAATTACACTATGGATAGGAAGAACAACTTCCACTCTCATCACCCTGTCAAAATTTTCACACACAAGACAGGAAAAGTCATTGAAAACGTTGTCTAAAACTTGTGAGATCTTTAAACGCGATTTTCTCAGAATTGCATTTTCGCTCAAAAACGAAATAGCGTCGGTTCGTGGTAACACCGACGACGGCGTTTTCACGAACTGACGCTATTTCGATTTTGGTCAAAATTTTCAAAATCGAGATATTGGTACCAAATGAAAGTGCTTTCAAAACTCTACCAAATCCCAAAATTTTAGATCACAAAAATAATTATTCTTAATTTTATCAAAGAAAGAAAAAAACGACGGTACTCGAAATATCGAGAAATTGAGAAAAAGGAGTTTCACGAACCGACGCACGAAAGATACGCCGGTTCGTAAAACCCGAATTGCTACGGTGAAGAGCAATGCGGGTTTCACGAACCGTCGCAGTTGCATTACTTTGAGCTTTGTTCAACTTACTGGCCTAGAATTAGGTTTTGGCCCTAAATCCAGATCTCAGAGTGAGAATCAAGCCTTCTGAAAGATGAATGACGGCCTAAGCCAGCCCACTGTCCACGAGTGAAGTGAATGGTAAGCTATAATCCTATTAAAATCATGCTCAAAATAACAGTTTCAGTTGGACTACCATAACCATTAATTGCGGTAGTGTGTAGTCACATGTATTCAATCGCGTGATGCTTATGAAGCCTAGTCTGTAAACGCCACACAATTTCAAATTAGATCCCAAATCATATTATTTATTGTTTCTTTTCAACTTATGTCGTTAGACGTTACTTCTGAGACTACTGAGTACTATAGTCGTAACGTCTGTGTGCAAGACATGCAGATTGCAAGATTTCAAAGTCTCGAAGGCACTAAAACTAGCCTTGACTTTTGAGTTGAAAATGAAATCATGAGATTGACAAAGTAGGCGTACTAAACTAAAAAAAAAAAATAAATTAAAAGTCTAACAGTAAAACTCAAAGGAAGAGTAAAGAATAAAGTTAGACATGTTAGACTTTTACTTTCAAGTCTAACTATTAAGTCTAAGTTAAGACTTTACTTGTAATACCAGTTACTAAAACTAAGATCAGCTGCAGTCTAAGACCAAGTCAAATTAACACAGTTCAGAGCCATACCGGTAGTCTAGCTCTAGATCTACATCTAGACTAGTGGTAATAGTAGGTAGAGTCCACCCATTTTTCCCCCAATCTTTACTGGTCCATTCCTGAAAAAGTTACTGGTCAGTGTCCAACAGTGATTTTTCCTGGTCAGGGACCGTCGGACCAGTGCCAGTGTGCAGCGTTGGTGTAGATGTCATCTATGACAGTATGTGGTCTAGTGATACTACCTAAACACTACGAGTACTCTACAGGTTAGGTGGCTTTCCTGTACAGTGCAGTGTTAAAGTATACTTGTGAATTCAGCCCTAGTACCGTACTGTGTGTAGTGTATGTCTAACGTTAGTTCGAGTGGAGTACCTAAGCACAGCGGTGGGGCTTTTTTCCCCTAAAACTTGTGAATGTGGCCCAACCAAATGGCGTTTGTATATTTACGCTTGATTGATAGTTATACAGTGGCGCTGTCGATTTCCACAGCAGCCATACATAATCTTTTGTCCTTTCTTCTTTCCTTTTTTCCCCTTTGTTATTTCACTCTTTTTATTCTTGGAATCGAAGGACTTCCTAAGAAATGTCCCTCGACTGATTTAACCAGGACTCTTGAGTCCTGGTAAACCTAACCTTACCGAGTAACCGTTAACGTTTGTTAGGCCTAACATAACAGTAACACTGACTTAGCCCTGTATTGACTTTGTCTTTGGCCGACTTACTGAGATGGCGAGTCTCATTCTTTAACGTTAGTCTAAACGTAGTCGCTAGATCTGTCAGTGTCAGTGTCACCGGTTATTGTATATGGTGCCATCTCTAACGTACTTTAACAAGTTGATGTTAGTTATCTATGTCAACTTACTGATTTAGTAATAGTGGTACTGTCATCCTGTTGGACATCGCCGAAATATCATCCGTGACGAGTTAATTTCGTGTCACAAAGACAAAAGTTGCCAAGATCTAATAGTATTAGATGTCTAGATTTAGATGTAGTCTAGATCTAAGTAATATGAAATCTGTGTAACTTAAAAGTGAAAGGTCTAGACTTCACTTAGTCTATAATTAGACCAGACATTCATGAGGCAAAGGCCTATTTAGTAGATCTATTCTTATTCTATTTTAATGTCAATTCCTGCTAACTCGCCACGTGTTATTCCTAAGGCCAAGGACTTCCGGGTTAGTGATTTTTTTTTGATAAATACCAAACAGCAGACGTGTTTCATTTGCATTCTTGCACAGACTTCATGAAAATATGTGCAGTATCAAAGAAATATGATGCACATGACAATGCCACTGTTTTATAGGTGAATGGTTAATACCTTTAAAAGCTGAATGATAATGTAGAGTCTAGGTCTAATTAAGATGATACAGTCTCTGATAAGAAACAGGTTTGATTGTCATAGACTGTTTCCCAAATGCAGGTAGTAATATTCAGCTAGCTACTTCAATGCAATGCCTTGTTTACAAGTACATGTAGATTTATATTCATGTGAATGATAATTCAATTTCTACATGAGACTTACTAAGTGCTAGACATAAGATCTTGCATCATTAAAATGTGTAAATGACGAGACAATTTGAATATGGATCAAAGACGAACAGCAGTATATTTTGACATTCTTTGATCCTGCATAGGCCTACCATTTTGTTTTATGTTTAATATAAATAGAGCAAAATAATTTCAACTTCAGTTTTGTTGGCTGAGTTTTTTTTTTCTTCTCAAAATTAAAGTTGTATCTTGTACCATGATGTTTGATTTTAATCAAAAGTTCTTAATTTCTTTCTTTTCTTTCAGATGACTGGTGCCATGTACAGTTGTAGTAGCGAAGAACTGGACTGTCTCAGAAAAGAAAAGAAAAAGTACAGGGTCGTGTACATCATCAACGGATGTGAATACAATGGTAATTAGAGTCTAGGTCTAATCAAGATGTTAAAGTCTCTGATAATAAAGAAGTTTGATTGTCGTAGACCGTTTCCCAAATGCAGTTAGTAATATTCAGCTTTTTCAAAGCAATGCCTTATTTACAAGGACATGTAGATTTATTCATGTGAATGATAATTTAATTTCTACATGAGACTTACTAAGTGCTAGACATAAGATCTTGCATCATTAAAATATGTAAAAGGCGAGACCATTTGAATATGCATCAAAGACGAACAGCAGTATTTTTTGACATTCTTTGATCCTGAATACCATTTTGTTTTATGTTTAATATAAATAGAGCAAAATGATTTCAACTACAGCTTAGCTGGCTGATTTCTTTTTCTCAAAATGAAAGTTGTATCTTGTATCATGATGTTTGATTTTAATCGAAAGTTCTTAATTTCTGTCTTTTCTTTCACATGACTGATGCCATGCAGTAGCGAAGAGCTGGACTGTTTCAGAGAAGAAAAAAAAGTACAGCATCGTGCTTATCATCAAGGAATGTGAATACAATGGCTTAGGAAAGAAGACAATCTACAGATAGGATAGAAGGGAGAACTTGGGATAAAGGGCGACAACATAAGGACGGTATATCTACATTAAAATGTGATTGTAAAGTGGAAACATGAAAGAAGATTCTAAGATTGAAGGTGAAAACATGCATTCCATTCTGTGATGTCGTAATTACAATTTTGCTACACTTTAATAACACTACTGAGAGACATTTATATCAAGGCAAGCTTCATGTGGATATGGAATGTTAGATTTTCTTTAAGTGTTCATTGGTATGTATTTCATGATAATAAATCTTGAAGGTTTTGTGTGGTAATCATAACCTTGTGATACATCTTGATAAATTTCTAAGTGCACATTGGCAATATTCAGATGATGCTGTAATCAGATGAAGTTAGACGGTTGAATAATCATTGCATAGTTGTAATAGTTATCGACTGAGGATTAACATGCCCTTCACTGATTTATTTTTCGTAAACGGTGATAATTGCGAGAGTCAATCTAAATTGTCGGGGGCATAACCAAATGTGTCACACTGTCAAAATGTGTATATCAGAAACTTTTAGCTCGCTGTACGAATTTTCACAGAAAGCAGATTTATGAGAGTCACAAATGGTAGCTTAGACCCATTAACAAAAAGTTCCAGCTTCATCTTCAACCATGTTCATGATACATGTTCATCTACATTTTGCAAACATTCTGAATGTTGATTGAGACATGTTATACATGTATGTATTTTTATGAAATTAATGCAACAAATAATCAAATATGCATCTCTGCTAGATGATAATATTAATCCAGTTAATGACATGCCAAACTCACCTCAAACTGTAATTCATTCTATTCTCCTGTATTCTTTTATTTATTATTTTGTTGTCTTCAACCCACTTTGAATGTGTTACGTATGATTCTTATAAACATGGGAAATGCACTCCATATAACTGATAGGACTTATAACAAATTGACATAATCATTCAACCATCACTAGAAAGTTCTGTTATGAGATGTTCTTTATTTAACTAAAATTGTAAATTATGATACGTGTATGCTCCCATGCAAACTCACAACAAAATACAGAAATATGATTTCTTTTAATAATAATTCATTATGTCTCTAAATGTACAATTAAAGAAAGTGATTACAAAAAGGATGTCAAACATTGTATATTAAAATAATAGATTATTCATTTGTCTCCATCCGTAGTAACACATGCAACTGCAGTGTGCAGTTTGTGGGCTGCTGTGAAAAAAAAAAAAAATCACAGGCAGCCCAAGCGGGATTCGAACCCACGACCTCCGGATTACTAAACCAGCACCATAACCACTAGACCACCGGGATGCCCTAGCACTACCTTTAGACATGAATGATTAAATATAGAAGGGCTTGGGGGCGCTTCGAAGTTAACTGCTCTTATTGAATATGCACATGTCATTTGCAACTCGACTAAAGATGATTAAACGCACTGAAATTCTTACTTTAAATAATATTCATAATCTGTTTTTTGTTTCTTTAATAGCTTGGGATGTACACTGTATCGGTCTACATTTCGCCTACAATATGGAATTCTTTACTTCGAGACGTTTGTTTTTTACAAAAGAAAATTAAGAGTCTTTTAAAGGTGCTGTAGAACAGTGGCGTGTGTTTTTTTTTTTTTTTTTTTTTTTTTGGGGGGGGGGGAGGGGAGTCAAATTAGCCTTGGCCCCTCTACACCGTCCTTTTTTTTTTCACCTTTGGCTGCATTTTTTTTTTTTTAGTCATCACATGAAAATTCGTCTGCATCCACCCCGTAGTTTTGTTGATGACCTTTCTTTTTAATTATCTTAACCACACACAATTTTGGCCGAATTTCCCCACCCCTCTTGTGAATTTGCTAGCACATGTGTTTATAGTACTGGTGGATTAAGGATTCGGAGGGGGGGGGGGGTCGGCCAAAATTTCTCTTTTCTCATATGTAACAAGCCTACGGGGCGAAAGGCTGATATTATGGGCTTTCTACACACATTTTTAGATGCTAATTATTGGTTAATATGAGCACGATCATTTATGTTGTGATTAATTTGTTTCCTTTTCATATATGTATGACTTCTATTAGAGACTTAATTGGCTTGGCACTCCTTACATCGACCTATTTTAGACACCCATTTCCTTCTCTCTCTCTTGCTTTTTCTCTACTGTCCTGTGAATAGTGTAACTACATGTACATGCAGTACCTCTTCTCTTTTGTATGATATACATCAAGTTTCCATCTGAGCATAATGTGTGTTGCAGCACTCTCAAGCTTCATGCATATGCAGCAACATCTTTTTATGTTCATATACATAATTATGCTTGATATATTAATTTGAGAATGTTATTCTTTCTTTTGTATATGTTCCGTCCGCACTCTATAGATGTAAATGTACATTGTAAGATTTGGTGCGCATGTTCGACCTGTGTTTCTCTTTTTGTGAACACACAAGAACTGATGTAATAATGAACTTGAATTACGCATATTCTTTAATATTGACTCCATCTCCATTTGCCATTACTGTTGATTTATGGAGCTCTTCCACAATTGTTATCCTTCCCATTGTCATTACTCATCTCTGAATAATTCAAATTTGATACTTTATTGAGAACCTATGTTTCTTCGATTACATAATGTACCTCTTCAATATACACATGTATTGCTGCAAAAGGCATAATAAAACATGACCATTGTTATGTATTTAAAATGAAGCTTGAAATTCTGATAATTTTGATATTTATGTATTTTTAGGAGTTTATCAGTTTCGAAGAGTGCATGCAGGATGAGTTTTATGTTTTTATATGATCAAGTGCAGCTATCAAAGAATCTGTTGAGCAGGAAAGAGAAAGATGGAAAATGAGGAATTATGAGTGAATTCGCATGCAAGCCAAATGACAATAATGACACCGATAAAAATTGTGACAAAGTAAAAGTCACAAATAATGTGGAATAATAAGAAATAAAGAAATTAATAGATTATTTCACAGAAAGAAATAACAGAGTGCATGAGTATGAAAGATGAGTAAATGCAAGTAATCATTACTGACTGGCACATCTTTTTCCCTATATTTAGCGGTATCCTTCATCTTAGAACAAACATTCATAATTATTATGAAAGAAGTGAACTGAATTTGAATCAAAAATTATGTGAAAAATAAAAGTAAGTTAAAAAAGTAAAAAAAAACAAACAGTAAAAAGTAAAAAAATATGAAACACAGTATACCGAGTACATATTAATTACCAAATGATAAATGTCCACATGCAAAAGTGTTGAATAATACATGTATATCCACACAAAAAAGGAGGGGGGAGGGCAAAGAAATCTTTGGAGCGATCAACGACAGCTCTAATAACAATGCTAAATGAAGATGAAAACAAGGACAACACGCTTTTTAGAACAGTTAAGAGAAACTGGCTTATATTATCATCTTAATTATCACCTAATGTATTATAATCATCACAATAATCATTACATGACAATTAATTTCAATTAATAAGGTTATTGTTGATAAGCAGGTATAGCCCTAATAGTATTTGTATGTAAACACATACGAAAATGAAATAGCGACGGTTCGTAAATACACGTGTATTGCACGTTACCTATTGTGCAGGCCCTACAGCGCGGGTCCCACGAACCGGCGTAATACAACTTACGTCGGTTCGTGAGACCCGCGCTTAAGTACATAACCTATGGTGCGCGCAAGAAACGATGGATTTACGAACCGACGCAGTGAGTTTGAAGACAGAAATATCGTAATTCTTTTGAATTCACTCTAAAATTACACTATGGATAGGAAGAACAACTTCGACTCTCATCACCCTGTCAAAATTTTCACACACAAGACAGGAAAAGTCATTGAAAACGTTGTCTAAAACTTGTGAGATCTTTAAACGCGATTTTCTCAGAATTGCATTTTCGCTCAAAAACGAAATAGCGTCGGTTCGTGGTAACACCGACGACTTGACCTAGGTCAAAGAATAGTCCACAGTGTAACGCACTTTTATTTCGCGCGTACTCAAAAGTATAGGTGATCTCGCGTCAGGACTGTGTGGACTGAAGAGATCAGCGAACCAAAAATGATTATCGCGACAGAGTGTAACGAACTTTTCTTCTCCGGTGATGTGATGGGCAAAAATATAATTATAAGCTACCTCGGCAGATATACTCGTGTTCACCTTATACGTTTCCAGCGATGGTCATTTTTAATCCATTATTAATACTGTGATCATAAACTGTAAGAAAACATTTTCAAAAACAAGCTACCATTCTATACTTGAACTTACTATTTTGGGTGACAAAGTGTCGTTATAATGAACCATTTTCTCAGGTTCTGGAGGCCTTCGAACAAAAGCTATTGCATTGACAATGTTAACCCTCCTTTGTTTTGTGTTCTGACTGGTTTCAATTCTATGGATGGTTTGGTGCAATCACCACAAGAAAAAGTGAGTATTCGCATAATTTGTTCTCTTAAGCCTCGTATTAACAGGCAACAAAACGCAGATATAGCATCTGGCGAATATTGTCCTCCGGATAAGATTGTGTCTGTTAACATGCAACACGGTGGAGGATCTGCGTAGAGCCTCCTGAAAAAAAAAAAAAAAATGTTACCCTATTATACGACCGACCAGGGTAGACGCGGGGTAGCCTCCGGAGAACCGCCGGAGAAGATCATGTTAAGACGCTCGTGAGGTGAATCTTACCCGGAGGCGTCATGTGACCAGCGCTGCGCCTCACAAATCATATGAACTCTCCTGTGTATTAGCCGACCGGGTACTTCTGCACAGCGTGCACAGGGTTGTATGAAAGTATGTAGCTACCCATCTAGTCGTCACATTCATCGAGTTCAGTGGGTTGAAGGGTATCGTAATGGGCATGCTCTGATTGTAAAACATGTGGCTGTTTTCATGACTTATTCTCTCTTTATTTCTTTTTGAAATATCCTTAAGAAAAGAAAAATAAAAGACGTTTGCAGGATAAACATACTTTAAAGGGTGTGTACAGTTCTGGTCGAGGAGAGGATTTAGCTTTTAACGTCTTACGAGATATTCAGAAACCACTCTATGAGATGTCAAAGAGCATGCAATTCTAAGGGGTATCAAAAGTTTATTCGATGAAAATCGGTTTTGAAGTGGCTGAGATATCCAAAAACAAGGTGAAACAAAGAGATACTGATAAAGTTGGGGCATGTCGCCTTTTATTATTAGCACTTTTTGGGATATCTCAGCCAATTGAAAACCAATTTTCATCAAATAAACGTTGAATCCTTCTTAAAATGACATGCTCTTTCATATTTCATAAGAGGCTTTTCATTATCTCACTTAGGAATGTTCAAAACATGAATCCCTACCTAAACCAGTACTGTACAGTCCCTTTAAGGAAAAACTGAAGGGCCTAGGCCAAATTCAAACACCTCGGTAGATAAAAGGGCCCATATGCCTATATCAGCACAGTAAGTGAGCATCAGTATACGAATAATTTATGAGTTTTGAATGCATTGGACACGAATATCTCACAAGGGGCGAGATAGTCCAATGGTCTATTCAAGTGCGACTTTAACGTGCCCCAAATCATGAACAGACTCATCAATCATTCGCTTTATATGCAACACCTTGTCCTTATTACACCACTTGTTTCCTGTGACCGGCAACTCGGGAAGACCCGAAAAACATTATTGGGCAGGGAGTAACCATCAAAATAATAGTCAAGCGCTCACATGATTCTGTTAAGAGAAACGTCTGACGATAGCTATGGTGATATTCGGTATCGTTGGGATCACGATCGGGACTCTGAATTTTGGTTAACACCACCGGCGTAGCCACCCCTACCCCCCCACCCCCCGATTACTGCCGCGAATTTGGAAGGCGAGAAAATGAGAAATTGCATGTATACTATAAATTATGCATGAGTTATTGTGAAGCCGCTTCTTTTGAACCATTGTCCAACCTTTTATTTTTCCAATATTTCACTCAGAGTGGGAACCAGATCGTCGAATTTCAATTTGAAATTACACAATCTCTCTTGCTTTGGAGGGGGATACCCTCTCTTACACCCTCTCCCTCTGTGCCCCTTTCCTTATCCTTTATACAATGACCCCCCCCCAAAAAAAAAAAAAAATCTGAACTCTGAGTGCACAAAATTTGTCACTTAAATTCCAAATCTAAAAACCCCTCAAAAGTTCCATCATGCACACAGAGAAATTAGGGTTCTATTAGGGTTCTTATTTTCACCCTACGAGCAAATCTAACTAAGTGGCACCTTATAGGGTTCGGGATGGATGTAGGGGTGCAAATCCGAACCCTAAAGGGAGCCAAGTCTTAAGGGTTCGAATTCGGAACCATTCCATAGTCTTTCCCGAAAGCTGACATGTGGGTGTTGAATGGTGTTTACTTAAAATGCCACACTATTTTTGGATATTATCGTATATTTTTATTTGAAAATATAACTACACGTTGTTAAAGAGTAACAGTGCATCAGTAATACTGTACTAAAAAAATTACTACTTGAATTAAACATTTGCTTTTTCTTCTCGCACCGGGATCAAGAATATCATTTCAATGACGTTATCATAGAGAGAAAGCAAACGAGTATACACGTATTATGCGTGCACGCGTGGACCGTTGAGCACTTGGTCAATGGCAAAGCTAAAATCGCATGCGCACGCCACGCCGCGCCGTAGGTCGCGCGGTATACGTACGTGCATACTACTGACGTTCCTCGTTTGGAATGGACAGACGACCGTGAGGTTGGGATGATGAATTAATCTTTTTGATGAGCCAAACGTTGTGAGTAGATAACTGTACTGTAATTCCGTTGAAAATATTTCACAGTAATCGATGATGATATGTGTGAATTATGCTCATAGAATGCTGAGTGGTGAAAACTGATGCGAAAGAGTTGTATCAAGGTACATGTGTACTAACATGTCAGAAGTGCGATCATAAATACAGTAAAGCATAGCAAATAAGTCAAAGAAAGTGCACGGTAATACGAAAAGCCTCAACCAAGGTACTAACTACGACCAACAGCCCCATACCCATAGCGTAATTACGCTATGCGTATGGGGCTCACTGCTGGACGCAGTTACCAAGGTACGTACGTAAATAGGTGACCGGATATAGTCGCATCATTTTCGTTAATGGGAATTATTACGTTTGAGCCGAGTTGAGGCTCAGTTGGATATTGGTTTCTGTGAAGTTGACAGAAAGAACGATGTAGGCATGTATGATGTGCCTAATGAAGAAAAATAGTGTTCCTGGTTCATTTAGGAGAATTTAAGACATGTATGAAGATTGAAGTCAGAAAATTTAGGTTGGCCTTGACTCCTTGTTGTCTATCAATGAAACTAGAATGTGTGTTATAAATCAGCAATGCCATAGTCACAGAGCATAAGCAATGATACACGACATGTGAATTTAGATAATATCCACTGGAGAAGTTGCATGTGCTAGACATGACATAGAATAAGTCACACAAACAAGGTATGTAAACGGTAAATCACTTCAGAAGTACAACTACTTGATCCCATACTTTAGCAGGTAGATATTCCAATATTGATTGTATGTTGAACTTTGTTTTATTCAATTACAGGTTGAACCTTGCTGATCCATGCTGATGAATGATGTTAGCTTGGTCTCATACTGGGCCTAAGGGACCTGTGTTTGATTGATTATTTATCATCGAGTTCAATATGCATCAAGTTCAATAATGGTCTTCAGGATGAGTGATGCAGGTCAACCTCGAGAGACTGGTGAGCCATATGGGATGCCAGAGCTGGAGATGGAAGATGTTCAGGATGTCAATCCTGGTTCCTCGTTGAGTCAGTGTGGAAGCCATGCCAGTTCTTCTGAGAGTGATGGCCAGAAGGGCATACTATTTGGCAGCTGAAGCAGCTGCTATAGAAAGAAATGCATCAAAAACTAGAGCTCGAGGAGTTTCGACTTATGCAGCGTAAGATGAGATTAGCTATGAAGACCAAGCTGCAGGTTGCTGAAGCAGAGGAGCAGATATACCTTGACTACGAGAACAAGAAGTTGGGAGTCGGCTTTCCTGTGAAAGCAGAGGATGAAACCTTGCTGTACCCAACTGAATGAGCCAACCAACCAGTACACACGAGTACACCGATTTCCCTGACTAGAGAAGTAACAAAAAAGTTATTTTCAAATTTTCTTTGACTTTTAGCAGATATAGTCCAAAAGCCAATAAGATCATCAGCATCATGTAGTATCCCTGAACCAGGTTTGATGAAAGCCCATCAATTTTTTTCCGTAGATACATCCGTACAGACCGGGAGACAGACAGGCAACCTGAAAACATATGCCTCCGTCACCATTCAGGGCGGAGGCATAATAATGAGACTCCTATATGTCATGTATGTTTAAACTATATAAAATTTGAGACGGGTCACATTGAATCCCCCCCCCCTTCATTAGAATTGCTAAACACCACGGCTCTAAAAACATCTTTCCATTTTAATCCAGAAAGTAATCACCTCCCTGTTTTTAGCGGAGGGTGAGCATAAAGCCACTCCATGAAATGAAGATTAGCATTTTTTTTTTTTGCAAAATATATGTGAAAATGTCTAATTTCATAGATAACGATAACTATTTATTCTGTCTTCTAAACTGCTGTCAGGTTATTTCCTTTCTTAGAATGCACTGGCCTTGAATATTTACAAGAATACTCTAAGGAAATATATAATAGAAAAATACAAGAGAACAAACTTGCAAATTAAAAATTTAAACACAACCTAAAGAGAACTTGACTTCTATTCACTTTTATCTCTTTTTTTTTTGGGGGGGGGGGGAGGGGGGTGGATTATGGATGAAAATATGAATCTGCTAATGGATATGAAATACTCAAGTATGCTTTCCATTATATTTCATACTAGATGGGGTTAGTTTGTATTGTTCATATTTTAGTTATTTCTTCACCATCGATAGCCTCAGTGCTTCAACAACACATGCACACTTTGAATTGATTGTTTAAGTAGGGAACAACAAAAAAGTCGCCTGCTGTTTTTTGAAGTAGACAGTCACACAATGTATGTCAATTTTGGGCAATCTCTGACAATGCAATGTCATAAGAGTAGCTTTGTGACACTTGACAAAAGCATGATTTTCTCACAAACCCTTTATGTATATAAGGATTGAAAAATAGAGTTTGTTCCAAAACCTGAGAAAACTCAACATATAATATCTACTTTTTTTGCATATAAAAGAACACTGGACTTCACTCTTTAAGAAGGCAGAAACTATCATCATTGCCCTTACATACGTCAGTGACTTATCGAGGAAATGTGCATGTTTTTCCTAAAAGAAAAAAAAAATGTGAAATTCTCTTTAGGTTTTCCTTGAATTATTCTACGCATGTGACATCATAAACTCTTCTCACTCTGCTGCGACTGCACAAATGATTTAAAGATTGTTAACTTTTGAACTGAATGTCCGCTTTTCTTTCTTTTTTTTCTGATGTGTTCTAATAGTATAAGCCAGTTCGGGGTACCAGTTTGAGCATGTGCAGAAAAAGGTTATTTGTACTGAGAGACAGGTTATTTTTTTAATTTCACTGAGATAAGCATCTGTAATGCTAGGATTATTCATGGAATCCTTATAAATGGTGCCTGCCAGTACATCCACTTGACAGAAAGCCTGGTATTTGGCAATGTTAACACACAAAAAAAGTTTGTTAACATATTCAAAACAGCACTTAATAAAATAGATGATTCCCTAAGTGTTGATTGACGAACCATACTGGTCACTTCATCTACACTGGTTAGGTTCATTCTTTGTTTGAATATGAGTTCCATAAATGGCTATGGTGGGCAAGCTGCTGCATGATGTCACTTTGAATTGAGTGAAGTGCCTAACCAACTGAGAAAAATGAAAGGTCATTTGTACCTATGTGCTCATGAGCTATCTCCGGACTGGCTTATTGCTGCGCATTCACTCAATCCACATGTAGGTCTGTATGAAGGTGGACGTGCCCTCTAACTCTGATCATAATTTTAAGCTTTATTTAAGTAGGTTGTATAAAGTGCTGATATATTTGTGTAAGGTTTGGTGAAAATTAAGTGCTAAAATGATTGGAAGAGTTGTGAGACTGTAAGATCAACACTTGAGGTATTTCTCATGCATGATCATAAATCTCTGTAAAATATTGATGGTAATAGTAATAATGATAATGATAATAATTATAATAGTAATAATAATGATGATAATAGTAATAATAATATATTTTGCTCCTGATCATTATGCTTGTGATTGTCCCAATACCAATACCTGCTTTATAAATATGAAAAATCGACTGCTCTTTACAATATTTTGAATGTTGGGGCTGAACTGCATACATTGTGCAATTATATTTATGGTCTTCTGAGTACAATGTGCTTCTTGTTTCCAACGCTTGAAAAAAAAAATGTATTAAAAAAATTGTTTTTAAACTTTTCCCACAAGACATATTCCTTCCTCTTTATGTCCAGTTTGTCATACCACTGATTGGTTAACCTTATTTTCCCTTTCTGAGGTAACATTTTCTGTGGAATTGTTTAATGTTAATTTGATGCAATGAAAAGTGTTTTCAGATGTGCTATTCTGCCCGAGATTTATAACTGGGACATATCTTTAGCTGTGTGCATAAAAAAGTAACCAAATTTAGATGTACATTCTTCATTTTTTGATTCCTTTTTTCACCTTTCTTATCATTGGTGTAATTGTATATGAAAAACAAAATGTGAAGTATACTAATTGTATAATGGGGCACATTCGCAAGCTCTCAAGCTTGGAATTGGATGGAATATGTCAGTACAAGTAGTGAGTTTCAAATATATATGACAGAACTTTGCCATACCCTTCATTGTTTTGGCAATAACTTGTGTACGAGAAATCAGAGTTGACATATCGCTGTTAATGTCTAAGAGCGTCATAAAGGTGCTTTTGATTACCGTAAGATGTACCGGTAAATTCAAGGTACATATCTATGATCCATTCCAGAAGTGGAAGGACAATGTGAAAGATATTTGTCACATAGTTTACTATTACTCTGCACAAGCTTCAGGGATTTTTTTAAATGAAAAGAATTAGTGCTTTTTGTCAATGTGGTAACTTCCTTTAAAAGAAGAAAAAATAATCATTTGATGGAAAGAACGAATATTTTTCTTCTTATTCAATGTACTGACCAAATTTCATACATTTTTGATTTACATTGCCCTTTTTATGACAAAATATGCATCTCGTATGAGAATTTGTAGAAATACAATGTATATTTGATGTTCACTTTAAAGGAAACCATGAAAAGAAAATCACTGTTAACTTGTTCCTCTTCCCTGAGACATATATTAAAATGTTAATAATTTATATGTAAGTATGCACTGTATTCATCATGTTCATGTTCTATTTGTTGTTGAATTGAAGTCTCTGACTTCAGTTTTCGAAAGATTGTGGATTTAATTGACTGAGAAATTGTGTGTAAATCTATGCATGCTATTTTGCTTCATGTCTGGAGTGTTACCTTAGGTAATTGTTTGTGAAGTCAGTGAAGGCATCCAGTACATAATTATTTTGGTTTAAAAAAAAAAAGGTAATAATTTTCACCATATGGGGTGCAGAAAGGTAACCCTATATAGAGACGTGTGCAAATTGTATTTCATCCTATATTGCGGTGACTTTATCACCCCATAGGGTGCAAAATTACAACAATAACAGTATGAACCATAATGGGTGCAGGTATGAGGTGCAGAAGGGGAACCCTGTATAGAGGTCTATATTTGCACCTTATAGGGTGTTGAATATAGGGTGCTAAATAAGAACCCCCCAAAATAGAACCCTAAATGGAGCCGCTGGTGTTACAACGATATGAACCAGAAAGGGTGCAAATTTGCACCTGAATTTTTGTTCACCCTGTGGGGTGCAGAAAGGGAACCCAATGGAGGGGTGCAAATATGCACCATATATGGTGTTAAATATAGGGTGCTAAATAAGCACCCCAAAAAATAGAACCCTAAATGGAGCCGCTGGTGTTACAATGATATGAACCCTATTGGGTGCAGAAAGGGAACCCAATGGAGGGGTGCAAATATGCACCATATATGGTTTTAAATATAGGGTGCTAAATAAGCACCCCCAAAAATAGAACCCTAAATGGAGCCGCTGGTGTTACAACGATATGCACCCTCTAGGGTGCAAATTAGAACCGTAATTTCTCTGTGTGTGCACAAGGGGAATATTGCTTCCATCATGGACAAGGGGAAATGCTCCCTTTTAATCAACCCTTTCCTCGCTCAGTTCCCCCCGTATCAGATTAAGGACATCTTTCCTTTTTTTTTTCTTTTTTTTTTTGCAATTTCCTAAATATTCCGCCCATACATACTAGTAAAGTAAGGTTACACTTTAATTAAAGATTTTTTTTTTCTTCAAAATATACTATGACACAAACTGTGTGCACCATATCGTTTATATGAATTGCAATTATAAGAATACAAATCTCCCACGTGTTTATAGGAGGGGCAAAAGGAATGATCCAATCCCACATCCTCCTACTTTGTCTCCTCACCACAGATTGCTACACTTCTCTGATTGACAATTTTCCAGATATTCCCACAAAAGTTACAGACTACAAAGACGTGCATAGGCAAGGCAAGCAAAGGCATAGCGTTTCTGACTTACAAAGAGAATATGTTTTGTGATCGTATTTTTCAGAGAGATTATTCAAAGTTTACTAAGTCTTCTTTGTTTTCTAAATAACTAATGTTAGGAATATATTCTCAACTTGTTACAAAAGTAAACTCTAACTTTTCTGTGCATCAGCGTCTTCCCACGCCACGCGGCAAGAAGCTGATGCACAAAAATCTAATATTAGCAGAAATTTTATCGCTTTTCCTAAACTCTCAAATTTCTTGACAGGACCACAATGAAACGGAAGATACCACACATTTAGCGGACACAAATTCCCTGCTTCTCCTAGACGCCCTACATCAAAACAGTAAATACGAGCACTTTGTCTAGTATCAAAAGTTACAGGCAAAAGGATAGAACAATATCACATCCCAGAAATCGTCAAGAAGAACACGAAGAGAGACGTCACGTTGCATCTACAAAGAAATACATCTGCATCAAATAAAAAAGAACGATGAAAAGCGGTACCTCATTTCCAGTGTAAGTCCACGCAGAGTACGTACAATCAAACCTCAAGCTTGTTGTGATGCAACAGGTATTTGTCCTGGACGATTCCTTATCCATTGGTCCCTCACCTTGTGGACTACTATCCCTTCCTTCCAGGCATGTAGACGACTCTACAAGATCCAGGGACTTCCAAATCACCAGTTTACGAAGATATCCCTTCAACTTTCGACCGATCCACATCCATCAGAGAACTGCAACAAGGTCCTGAGTACCCGACTAGAAATTGTGAACATGTCCCTCCTCATTTAAACCTGAACGATCCTTCATATTCTACTTCAATTTACTTAAGCAAGGGAAGAGAAGAACACGAGGTAGATGAAAATGGGTAACTCATTCTTAAAACGTATGCTGGTGAAATCTTTTGATGATCAGTATGTTGACAAGGACTAAAGATCTCCCATAGATTCTTTGTGCAAAGATAAGACGTCTTCTAAAGTGGATCTTCATAAATCACGAAACTCCCATGGTAAAATCAAGTCGGGAATCTACGAGAGCATTCCACTAATATAACATAGAACTCTGGAGAGCCTTCAGTACCTTTTCAAGATTTAGTCTGGAATGCAATGTGACTACATAGAAAACATCGGAAAGGTCTTTACTGTTAACTATCATTTTGATGCGCTCATGTCTTCGAGAAAAACTCTATTCTGCAATGTTGCATTTTTTGCTGTTTCTTATTTCAATGCTGTCCATATGATTTTCATGCTTGTAATCATATAGTCCTTTAACATTCATCGGAAGGAAATCAATGCAAAAAAAAAAAAAAACTTCTGTGTCATAATACGTGTGTTTTCAAACAAACGAAGTTTAAAAGACACTATCGGGTTGCAAAAATCAGATTCATATCCCTATTATACTTATCGTGGGCTTGTGTGAATAAAAAAAAAAGAATATGAAGTGCAGCGAAAAAGATTCGTTGGAAGCAGCTACCTGAAAGACCACCAAGAAATAACAGGTGACTTTTTACAAGGAATCTGACTTAGAAGTGTAGATGGCGGCTTAATATATAGTCGTCAAAAGGACTTCATTTAACTGCTATGTACTATTACAATAGCCTCAAGTATTTAATCATACGCAACTATATAAAAAACGAGTGTATAATCGGAGTTGCATGTTGTGTACAGCCAACTTGGTTTGGCGTACGTATTTAAGCTGTCAGCATGTAAATGTGAATTTGGTGCAGTTGTTGACATTAAGTTTCACCTAATTTTTGAATTGCTTCTTGTAAACAGTACTTTTAGACGAACATAAACAAATAATGCACGAGAATGTTATGCTCCAACTGCCCCTAAATAGTTCATCGCATGCTTCGCTAGAATTATGTACCGAACATAAACATCTGTTATGTTGAATTAATGTATCTATCCCAAATACGTTGCACCATCATGATAAAGAACAAAACTACCATACCATAATAATAAATGCACCAACTTTCTATAAGGGAATTTTATTAATTTGGTTGATATACATATAATTACATACAATTTGGACAACTCACCACTGTCGACTGCTAACAATCAATAATCAAGTTTAAAAAAAACCCAAATCATCAAAGATCAACATACTGCAGGTAAGATAACGTGAGGACCATCATAATTTTCATAGAAGATATTGGAAGAACTCAGTGTATTATGTGCCAAATATCAAAGGCAATTCAATTGGCTATCAACTTGGTAGGTCAATATTGAGAGAAAATTCAATCATGAGTGAACGCATTTGTTTTTGACCTCCAAGGCCAAAAGAATGGAAATTGCAAAACTAATATTTTGTCTTTCATCTACAAATGCCCTTCAAGATAACAAATGATAACAAAACACCAACTTAAAACAATGAAAGACATGGATGAAATAAAAAAAAAGATTAATTCTCTTGTATCCCTCTATAGCCTCAAACAAACAGAGTTGGAAACTAAAGGGGGGGGGAAAGAATTTTCTGTCAACTCAAACTTCGAATGACATGGGGAGTAAAGTCACAAAGAAGATACAATGGACAAAGTTTCTCTATGTAATTGTTTTGATCAAGAATATAAGAGTCATGAGACAAATAAAAAACAAAACAAATAGTATTTTCAATCATTCTCCAAATTGAAATAACATTTGAAATTTCTACTATTTTGGGTAATGTTGCTTCTTTCCTAATGTCATTTGAATTTGGATTTGACAGAAGAATAATTTTCTCCATTCGGATACCCTTTTATGTCAAGGGTCTGCAAAGACAGGCCTGCAGAGATCATTATTTCTACGAATTAATTCGTGAATCTTATTGTGTTATGTTTGTCTTTTGTTCGTATTTTTACATGGAAGAGCACTGACGCATGAATGACAGCTTGTTCTCTCTTGCAATTGTAACTTTTGTGCCTTTGAAGAGAAAATCGATTGTATTCACTTTTCGCTTTCATTGACCTACCCTACTGAAGCCAATAAAATTTCCTTAAACATGGTGTGTAGAACATTATTCATATGTTATAGTCATATATTGCATCAGAAATAAGAACCTGAAAAAGTGTTTACAGTGTACTTTCTTTCTTTCCTGAGTTAGTATATTCCAAATCACATATGCTTTGGCAGCTTAATCATTGATTTGATTTGATTTATTGATTCCTGTATTATCATTGTACATGAACATACATGTACATGTATATATACAAATGTACATACATTGTTGGAGCCATACATATACGTGATCATCAGTTGTTTACAAAATGTTTTTTCTTCATTGCCTTTACACAATGAACAGCAGAAACGTATCAGCAATACAAGCGTACAATGAATAATACAGTAGGGATAAAGCTTAAGCGTGGCTTGATTTGCATAGAAAAAAAATAGGAGGGAGGGATGACTTGCGTAGAGATAGGATAGTAGAAAGGAGAAAGGCTTATACAAAGTTAGTTCACCTGGATCACTGATCAGTAAGGCATGACAAAATATTTCTCACCGAGGTACAGGTGAACAGTTACAGTTCATAGTTGGATACATGATTATAGATGAAATGCGGCGATACCTCTACGAAGAAATTTCGTGTATTATGATACAATGATAACGAAATCACTGATTTCGAAAAAGAAACATTGTTTTGACAGCTTTCCTAAAAGAATACAAGGACTTTAAACTTCGAATTTCAGTAGGAAGAGAGTTCTAAACATCGGTCCGGTGTGTCTGATAGATTTTAAAGCCATCACTGTTTTAGGATTATATAAATGGAATTTATCAGATTGTCTCGTGGGATAATAATGTATGTCCGTGTGTAATTAAAATAGTGAGAAGAAAGAAGATGGCAACTGACCATTATGTAAACGAAACATAAAGAGTGAATTTTGCAAAAAATTATGTCATTTACCTTGAGTGTTTTTAATTCTCCGAATGAAGGATCTGAATGGTCTCGATAACCTGAGTTGGTGCATATATACGTATAGCTTTGTTTTGTAGAGACAATATAATAATGCGACATTTTGAAATTGCCCATACAATGTTGCAATATGAAATGTACGATAATATCAACGAGTTATACAACATAAATAGAATATTCTTAGGGACATAATACTTATTGAGTATACCAACCCTACGAGACACTTTATCAGAGATTTGTATTGCACATGAGTGTTCCATTTCATATTTTCATTTATGTAAATTCCGAGAAAGTTGATACTTTCTTTTTGTTCAGTGGTATACCATCCACCGTAATATTCAAATGTTGCATTTCATTCATATGCTTCTTTTTATGAAAATATATACAATTTGTCTTTGTTTTTTTAAGTTGAGTAATAATTGATTACTCTTAAACAATGTAGATGATTTCGATAATTCAGTATTAAGAGTTCTTAGGAGGGAATGAAGATCAGAATTGGAACAGAATACGTTGTTGTCATCAGCAAACATGATATATTGCAGTAAAGTAGATGAGTTAAGAAATATCATTTATATACACCACAAATAGTAGCGGTCCTAATATAGATCCTTGTGGGACGCTACATTGTATAGGTAATACTTCAAAGTTAACATATTCATAATATTGGTTACAGCTCGTCATTCCGAAGGTTCATTATTCCAAATTTCATTTTCTGATTAACGTATCTACGGAATAACGGACCTTCGGAATAACGCCACAAATGTTCGGATTAACGAACCCTTTTTCATTTTCGGATTAACGAACCACTAGGTATAGGGAATTTGTGTGTTTCGGATTGACGAACCTTCGGAATAACGAACCTTCGGAATAGCGAACCTTCGGAATAAGGAACAGCACCCGTAATGGTATGTCCATTGATACTGTAAAAAGGTATGGAAATAAAACAGGACGCAGAGAACCACTATAGCCAAAAGCTATATTTCACATGTAGTCTTTCATGAGCTTTGTCGAATGTACGTGCAGTAATGTGAGGTCGTTGGTCCTAATTGGTGGTTAATTCCTCACCATAAAAATGACATCTAAAAACATGTTTGATTTTATTTCCTTCTTGGATATATAATCCTCTACTCAGGGGGGTAATAGAAAAGGTAATCCTGATTATTACGGTTCACCAGCAAAATTCTCGTCAGATAATGGATACTTGAGTTTATATTTTGTCCAGTGTTAATTCAGTGTTAAGCATGTAAGAACCATCATGAAATATACTTGACAAAGTGAAGTACAACGTCTGCTATCAAAAATGGTGTAAGGACTAGAAAATAGTGATAAAAATTGTATTGAGCTAAACTATGACAAACAGAATCCAGCAAATTAATGATTAGTTTAATCATTCAATGAATGACTCTTGAATGGCGTTGTAATTTTAATTGGCAAGCATTATCAAGCAATAAATTTCTTCTCTTGATATGTAAGAGGAAAATCATTGGCACAGTTGAGTGGTGTGTATACATGATAATACTTCACTTCCTTGACGATCTTCTATAATTTGAGTCACTCCATTTGAGCAGCTCCATGGAGTCAGCAGCAAGATTTATTTTTTGTTTTTTTACTTTTCTAAACACGTTTGCGCACGTGGAGAGTGGCTGCATGTGTTGCGCAGCGCCACTATGCGCATTCGGGCTCCTTTCCCTAATATAATGACAAATGCATTGTACATCTTAGTGTCTGTCTCTCCTTCGCCAGGGAAACTTTTCATCGAACAAGAACCGGTCAGGAAATTCACGGCTTATGAGTGATTATTGGTATTATTTTGCATGATCATGGAAAATATGGCTTGCCTGACGTGGTCGTTTGCTGTTTTCTTCCTTTCTAATCCGATTCTGATTTCAACAACTCCGGAACCAAACACGCATTGTAGGTATCTTTCATAATGCTTCCTACCATCATTATGTCTAACTTCTTGTATCTTAACACATGATACTGTAATTGTGATTGGAACAGTATTACTCCCAATAATTGAACTGACATAATGCTGTTTTGATCAAACTCCACTGGATATTATTCTTACTCACTGGCAAAGAAATGTGACAGGTTTTTTTTTTTTGTCTTATCTGTTTACTCATGTCCTTGAAATTTAGATGTCATGAATTTGACTGAGCATGCTGAAACATAAATCAAATCGAATCAAATCAAAATCAAACCGTTATGGGTATCTTTCTTCTGGAATTATATCATTCGAGATCCCAGATCGACTATCATCTTCATATTCATACAATTCAAGACATTTCAGATTGCTATGGACCTCTTTTGTACATCTTATATCCCGCAGATTTGACACTGAATTGTTCTGGCGAACCACTGGAGAGCGAGATATCATGTGATGAAAATTGCGTCGCCAACGATACCTGGATCATACAGGCACCTCGTGGACGACGAATTCACTGTGAACTTGAGTCGATTAATAACAGGTTAATGGGATTTTACATTCAAGACCAAATAGCTAAAAGAACGTCTCTAATTTTTATTCAGAATCACAACCACTCTATCCCCTTTTTATCACTGTCCCATCGGACGAAGATTTGGATATGGTATTTCATACCCTATATATGTACCCAGTGAACTTTCAGATGAGCGTGAGGTGTTTCGATGGTAAGTATTGTAGCGACGTTTGTATTTTCAATTGGGCAACTGAAAAGAAATAAGTAAGTGTTGTTTTTTTTTCCAGTAAGAGTATACATTAGCAATGGTTTCAGGGGAAGTGGTTGAAGGTATTGTAGGGCATAGAGCTAAAGAATTGCAAAATACCAACATCAATCAATGCAGAGATATTGGTGGTATTCTCACGAGCTCCAAAAAAGGAGTCGCTATTGTGACAGTGCTAAGAAACATTAATTGTGCTTCAGCGAACTTTTCTTTTGTTAGAGAGTTGGGCATAACGCTATCAAAGGATTATAAAATGCCAATATCAATCAATGTTAAGATATTGTTGGTATAAAGAAAGATGTCATTTGTTGAGGTACCAAAAATGAAATGTAATGAAATGAAGTTAAATGAATGGGAAGCAGAATTCATTTGTTTTCGGACGCGCGGTAAATTTATTCAACAACATCAGAGACAGTCAACTTACTGTGCAGGCTTGGGCACAGATAACCTACAAACCGAAAAAAAAATGATGTTCAATTTTGTTATTTCGTCGCTTAAATCCGGGCAACACGGCAAAGTGTGAGTGTATATGCCATACGAGTCCAGCAAGTTGCATCAT
The DNA here is from genome assembly GCA_033980235.1 of Diadema setosum. Lineage (NCBI taxonomy): Eukaryota > Metazoa > Echinodermata > Echinoidea > Diadematoida > Diadematidae > Diadema > Diadema setosum. The sequence continues at coordinate 79,517 of JAWLSL010000029.1, forward strand.
TTTCTTTTGTCTGACGTTTGTTGCTTCTTATTTAACAATATCAACAATCTGCATTGTCAAGTATTCCACGATTATTGTTGTAAATTTTTTTGTTTGTTTTCCTTCGGTTTTTAGGCAGACCGACCAGCAATTCTGTTTGGAAAGTCTTTACGTTTCAAAAATACAGTTCTTCTTACATAAAGCACGCACAGTTGATAGATAATACATTGCAGGCTTTCATTGCGTTTTCCATTAATACGCATGAATTATACTCACGTCTAAAACAACTTAAACAAGAGAGACATAGACAATATTATAAAAGTGAAGACAAGGAAGTAAAGACATTTTAGGGGCATTTTTGTTGTTGTTGCTTTCTTTCATCTTATTTCATATTAGTCCAGTACAAAAATTACAACAAACAAAAATTGAATCGGGACTATGGCTGCTGTACATGAGTTAGTCCTTTAAACGTGTCCTGCAAGACGTCACTTCTACTACATGTACTTTTATTGTAAATACAAAAACAAAACGTTTTGCAGTCAGATTATGATTTCCAGAGCTCTTTAAGGAATCCCTAGTTTAGTCTAATGAATGCATTTTTTATCTTGAATCAAACAGTCTGTCCACTTATTTTATAAAGCACCATCTGTAAAACTGGCAGAGGGACCCTCTCCCCATGAAGGCTTGGTGGTTATGGAACCAGACAGATATGTGTGCTATGATGGATTTAACGCCAAAGCTGCTAAAGTGGTCTGTAAAGAACTCGGCTTCCCATCAGCAGAGGAGTTCTCGCCTCAGACATTGCCCACCACAGCAACACGGGATAGGACTCAACGGCTGTCATGTCCTGAAGGTGACTCCAGCAGTATTGAATATTGTGTTTCAGGCAAAATGTAGACCTACGTGCAATGATCATTTCAGAGGATATCGTAACTTTTATTTCTAAGAAGCTGAGAGGATGTATCAAATCTTGAATTTCAGGATGCAATCTACGTGATAAATCGGAAATTAGTGACTGACATCTCGTAAAGTAGCTTTTGTTAGTCCTTTTCTTTACAAATTCCCGATTCCAGTGTAACAAGAAGAAAGCATGCTTGAGACTTTTCTGCTCTCCGTCATAAGGAGATACCTGTTAGTCATAAGATTTTTTTCTTGCTGAATGAGACGCTTAAACTTTCACACAGTTCGTGATTTAATTCCACATTATCATTTAACAGGTTCTTCATATGTACGTATAAGTGAGTGTTCCCTGACGAAAACCAGTTGTTCCGAAAACAGGGCTGTCAAGCTGGAATGTCGAGGTGAGATCAAACTAATAGTGGATGTCGAAAACGATTCAAAAATTTAAGCTTCTATATGTTTGTACATGAAATGTTTGTAAGTATACTTAGCTAAAATCCATTAATGCTGTTGTATTTTCATAATGTCCCGCCATATAATGTCACCTCAAAAAGTAAGACACAAAAATAAAAGGAAAAATTAAGATGAAATGCTTAAAAAGTTTGTATGACTGCAAACAATATTATAATGATGACAATTGATAAAAATAAGACGAAGATATTTGCTAATTTGCACTCTCACTCGTGTGGTTGCCAATGTGAAAGGCCTACATTTAAGGTATAAAGCTGAAAAAGTACATTAGTCAACAGCCAAGACTCTTATTCAAGTAAACTTATTTCAAGGAAACTCCCAAAATTCGTTGCATGACTCGATCTCCTATAGGCCCTGAAAATGGGCCTCTGAGTCAACATTGAAGATCTTTTTTATTTCATATTAAGATTAAATTATATCATTATTTTTGATAGACATGTGAACTGTAATGTTTTTTTTTTTTAATTTTGGGGGGATATTTCCCTGTGCTGGTAATGTAGTTTTAGGTAGTACTGGAATTTGCTAATTGCAATGATACTTCATAAGCAACTTAAAATCAAATAACCCATCAAAATTAATTGATGTTGATGGGTTTAATTGAATCCTCTTTGATAGTCTTTTCTTTTCCTTTTGGCCATCAAGGATTAGCCTTACTTATTTAACGATTTTACACGATGAAAATATAGTTAAAATACCTAATATGAAATAGAATAATACGTTACTTTCAGAATGCGTCAATAATGCATTTGAAGAATCTGCAATACTTCTACTGACATTATCACTATTTCTTGCATTACCAACATTCAATTTCTATCAACGTCTTCATGCCAACAACACAATCTTCGTAATTAGGAATCATGATACCAAACATTACCAGTTACCATGGTTATTATCACCCATACTTGTGGTAAGTGACGTTTAACATACTTTCTTGAATAGACACACTTCGATGTTGCACAATGATATGATTATGTGTGTGTGTGTGTGTGTGTGTATGCGTGCAAACTCTCAGATACAATTTTTAGCGTTAGGAAAGTTTTCCTATGGCCCCATTAACAATGGTGGAGAAATGCTTCAATATCTTTATTTGCTATAATTATTAAATTCTGTGTCTCTTTATGTTCACTGTTGATAGATTCGAGCGGGTTTTGTGATCATCCCGGTAATGTGTCTAATGGTTACTGGGACTCTAATATAACGGGCTTTGGGTCCACAATAACTCTTACCTGTGGCGAAGGTTTCGTAATCGAGGGAAGCGGGACACTGCAGTGTACAAGACAACCCGGATGGTCAACCTATTTCCCGGCCTGGAATTCTTCCGTCCCATCTTGCCGGGCATTAGAAAATACAACAGGCGGTAAATCTCTCCTTAATATCATGACAGTGTAAGCAATATCAAATTCCTTCAGAAATTTTATACTGGACGCAGAAATACCCGTATTGGGTCGGTAATCCTGATTTCTTGAGAAAGTTTGGATCTTAAAAGAAAGTAGGCCCTAAAGATTCTGTTTCTTCTTAGAAGACATATACGAATAGAATAGGTTTGGAAACTTATACGTATTGCATCCGAGGGTCATTTTCTAAGTTTTCATTTGAGGCAGAGTGAAATGTGCCAAAAGTAAAATGTAATATTCTAAACGAACAGTCCGCAGTGGCACTTGATGTTTGAAGTTAAAATAAATAAATATCAATGATGACCATCCTAGATTTGACATTAATTTCAAGATCCTTTCATAACAGTTACTAAGGAGATTGAAATTGACGATCTTGTTTTATATTTCAATACCTTCCCGAGAACTTTCAAGGCTATTCTGTGGCATTACATTCCTTGATATACATTTCTGTTTATGTTTTATTTTAATTGTAGATAAAAAGGGACAAGATGTACATAATATACACACAACGACTGCGAAATATAAAGAAAATATTACAAGTGAGTATTCTCTAAATCGTTCGTAATTATGTGTGTGTGTATGTCACTGTGTGTATTTTTTATAAGTTTATGTTATTAAGATATCCATCCCATTAGCCTGTGTTTATTGATAAAAGACAGTTAAGAAAGATCCTTGTTTCCTGCCGCCGTCGTCAGCCTTAAACATCCTGTAAGTCCTTCCGATCAGCATTCTTGACTGACTCTACTTCCACCACGGCTAATTGGAGTTGGGCATTAAGACACAGAATTATTTTTCTCCCAAAGCAGCAGGAGGATTGCAGTGTGAGGACGTAAAGTCTGGCAAGGGTCCTTATCTAAGAATACAGGGTCATCCAACGGGTTGGACACCCACGAGTCATGCCCACAAGCTGGATATCAACAAAATGGATATCAACAAAATGTCCACAAGTCATACAGCCCACCTACTAGACACCAAATGAAACGGGTCCACCAGTTAGACAGTAGAAAAAAACAGGCACATGAGCTAGACGCTAGACAAATAAGGCCCATGGACACGAAACTAGACAACAACAACAACAACAACAACAACAACAACAACAAAAACTAACTCACGAGCTCCTAAATTAAGCTCTGCAGTGTAATGTCGAGTTCGTGGGCCTTATTGCCTATGAAGTCAAGTTCATGGGCCTTATTTGTCTACAGTGTCTAGCTCGTGGACAGCGTAGCTCGTGAGCCGGATGACTCATGGGTAGTTTGACTCGTTGGCTGTATGGCTCGTGAGTGTTGAGCTCGTGACGTGCACCCGGGATTGCTCGGCAAAATGAACTGTCATGAGCTTGTTCCCTTAAAATTCACCCGCTGTCTTCTTGTTTCTTTTTTAATAGATGTGATTCAAACCACTGAAGAAATGACGACATTGCAAGATACTACTACAGGTGAGTTTTGTGATATGATAAATCAGCCTCCTAGTGCAACTTCTGCTAATCCTTCCAATATCTGTTTATACCACTTTTATTTCATAAAAGCACATTTGTTGCGTGCTACAAAGACTTCAGATCGTTATCACAATTACATAAGGTTTTGAGCTCTGTTCGCAAAAGACATTACATGTATACTTTGTTGGTGAGAAGTGTTCATTTCATTAATGTTATTTGCAGCAATGCAAAACATTTACATACACAAAAAACACAATATCAATACAATGTAGTAACCCTAAAATGCGTGAAATTAACAATTACTACGCATCACATAAGCAAATGAAATTGAATTAAAATTAAAGTTGTAGCAAATGGAGGGGACGGTATGTTAATCATTTACAGTGATTATTTTGTACCACAATTGATATTCAGAAGGATGAAGTAAAATGCTGCAGTAATCACATTCTAGTGATCAATCTGTCTTCTTCTTTTTTTTTGGGGGGGGGGGGCGGGGGGTAATGGACCAGGTGTATACAGGCAGTAGGTTTTTTTTTTTTTTTGGGGGGGGGGGTATTGGTGTATACAGGCAGTAGGTTTTTTTTTTTTTTTTCTTTTGGTAATGTGCTGTGCATGGCATTACATGTACATGATGAAATCAAGCTGGAAAGAGTTGCACTCCAAGGCAAATTTTCGTGGCTTTTTTTTTTCTCTCTGATAGATTTTTGGACTTTGGGGAAAGTGGCACATATTGTATAGCATTTAAACGCTAATTGTAGGTAGATCTTAGTAATGAAACCATCACCAAATAGATGTTTGTTAATTGATCAGACATTCGAGGAGACAAAGATGTGTTTTCTTTACAATTAAGCTGTCTCGGCAGATAGATAAACTCCTTCACATGTTACCTTACACGGTTGAAATGATTGTCAGTTTTATTTCATCATTGATTTTGTGATGATATAAATGTAAGAAAACATTTTCAAAAACAAGCTGCAATTTCATAATCCTACTAACCTTTTGGGTGACATAGAGTCATTATAGTGAATTTTCTTTCAGGTTCTGGAGGCCTTGAAAAACAAGTTGCTTCATTGACAATGGGAACCCTGATTTTCATACTGGCTGCCATTCGATGCGTGTTTTGGTGCAACCATCGCAGGAAAAAGTGAGAATTTGCATCATTGTTTTCTTATGTGTCTTTGTGTATAGTTTGTTTGTGTGGACTAGGAGGATGTGAGTCAGGGCAAGGGAATGGTCTTAAATGCAACGAACAAACGTTCTTTTTTAATGTATCATTTTTTGACTTAAAGGGATGGTATAAAGTTTTGGTTGAGATGGGAATTCAAGTTTTCACATTTTGCAAGATAATTAGAAACCATTTCTATGAAATATGAAAGAGCATATTCTAAGAGGAATTCAAAGTTTATTTGATGAAATTTTGTTCTGAAATGGCTGAGATGGGACTCACCTCTTTTAAGGATCTATTTTCTCCTTTTTTTAATCTATATCTCAGTCATTTCAAAACCAAATTTCATCAAATAAGCTTTGAATTCCTCTACAATTGTATGCTCTTTCATATTTCATATAAGTGGTTCCTAATTATCTCGCAAAATATCAAAACCTGAATTCCCATCTCAAGTGGAACTGTACGAAACACTTTAGACACAGTATTTATAACAAAAGGGAATAAGGACAATTTTGACCTAGTTATGATCTGCAGTTAAAACTCACATACACGCAAACGAACATACACATATTGAATATTTTTCAGATGTAAATATGAGTATGCACATCATTGTTTTTGCATAAGCCTATTAGAATAATAATACGAGTATACGTATTGGCACTTATAAATTCAATTCAATTCAATTCAATCATAGTTTATTTCCAATCAACGAAGATCAAAACATAGTACAAAGTATACATTTCCTGAAATAATATTGTTCAAACATTTGCAAAAGATTCATGTAGCATACAAGATAAATTATATAACAACATATATATACAATAATAGGAGGAACAATGCATATATACTTCGTGGGCGTGCGGAAAATAAATGCGATTATGGAAAATAGTGATCCACTAAAAAGCAAAGCTTGTGGGACGTGGATCGCTAGATAAATAATGAGTAAATAGTATATTATTCGAGGTCTTTTTATAGCTATTGTATTTGATATACATTATTTAAGTCATTTGTAAAGATATATATGTAATTTTTTTTTTTTTTTTTTTTTTTTTTTTTTTTTTTAGATACGCAGGTCGGGAAAACATAACGAATAAAAATAGAGTATCAATGCTAATGCCCGAAAATTGATTGTCCTTCTCAAACCAATGCCTTAAAGAAGCAGGCCCACTTAGATTCAGCAATGATCAACTTTTGGCAAAAATGCATTACTAGTAATTTTTCATTTCTCCTGACAATATCATGATTTTATATATATATATATATATATATATATACTGAGGGATTTAGCATATTTTGGATCAAATCTCATTTTCATTGAGTGACACAAAAACTTACAGTACTTTGAAGTGGTTGCTGTGTGTGAGCATTCTAAATGAATATATTTCTGTAAAAATGTCAAATTTGATGAAAAATACACTTAGCATCGCTTGCAGAGGAACTCTTCGTTTGTAATGTATATAATATATATATATATATATATATATATATATACACTGTATATATATATATGCATTTACTTAACTTTCAAGCAATGCAACAAAAAAACAACAACACTATGTGATAACGGTCACACCCCCCCCCCACACACACACACAGACACACACAGATTTGTCGAATGAAACAACGATCCCGAACGGAATTTCGATTTTATCTTATTTTTTTTGACAAGTAAATTGTAGACAAAATTTGGGCACACCTTTACATAATTCATATGATTATTTTGTTAGACTCTTTAACCAAATGAATTAATTACGTGCTGTAATTTTCATCTTATTCAAGAATTTTGTACACAACTTATATATAGCCGAACCTGAGTGAAGCATTTCCTTCTGCATTGTCACCTCAACAGAAAACCTAGGCGCCCAGCAGATTCAAGCAGCTCGAATGCCAACATCACTTCAGACTCGTGCACAGTGCATCATTCGCCGACGGAACATCCGGGCAACAGAATTGGGGATGCATCCGCTCGTTGGGAGAGCATGTATCACATCTACCAGAACTCTACCGAGGTAGTTAAACAATTTTATTGCTCACTTATCCTTCAGGTCGATCGTTGCTGTACTCTCAGCCCTTACGTTCAGAAGTATTTTCCTACTCATCTTCCTACAGCGGAATAAAGTTGACTCTTGAATATAAAGTCTGTCCTATTCTACAAAGGTGAAAAAAGGAAGGCACAAAGACGACGACGCCAAGAAAAAAAATATTTATCTCATGAAGACTTTCAGAGGGAGAAATGGGTTATCATAAGGAAATTTAGACACCTTTTTGTATTGTCCGTGCAAAAGAAAACTGGTTAAAAGATCATCAGTGTGTTTGCGACCTATGAAAAGAAAATATTTTGTTAATAATTTTTCTGAATATCTTCATAGATTACTAAATATTTTTGCTATTCTAAATGAATAATACTAGTATCAGTTGTAAGGTTATTTTCCAAGTACATTCTCACTTTTCTGTGCATTAACTAAAGTTATATGTATTTTTTTTTAACTCTCAACGTTTCTTGACAGAACCATAACTTTGAAGCGGAAATGATCGAAGATTCAGCGGACACGAATTCCCGGCATCTCCATGACGTCATAGACCAAGGCAGTGAATACCTTGCCCAGTATCAAAACGTTAGAGGTAATACGAGGATAGAGCAATACATGGACATGTCAGGAACTGTCATGAAGAACATAAAAAAAAATATCACATTACATCCACATAAGGATACTTTGGCAGCAAATGACAAAGATACTGATGAAAACGGGTACCTCGTAGCCAGTGTAAGTCCACGCCGAGTAACTGTAATCAAACCTCAAGCTCGTTGTGATGCAACAGGTACATTTGTCCTGGACGATGCTCTATCCGTTGGTCCCTCACCTTGCGGACCAGTATCCCTTCCTTCTAGGCCTGTAGACGACTCTACGAGATCTGGGAACTTCCAATCGCCGGTTTATGAAGATATCCCTTCAACTTTCGGCCCATCTGCATCCAGCAGAGAACAGCAACATGGTCTCGAGTACCCGACTATCAGTAGAAATGATATACGTGTCCCTCCTTCTTTAGGCCTGAACGATCCTCCATATTCTACTTCAATTTACTTAAGCAAGGGAAGAGAAGAACACGAGGTAGATGAAAATGGGTATCTCATTCTTGAAACGTATGCTGGTGAAATCTTTGATGATCTGTATGTTGACAAGGACAAAAGATCTCCTACAGACTTTTTGTACAAAAGTAAGCCGTCTTCTGAAGTAGATCTTCATAGAGCACAGAGCTCCCATGGTATAATCAGATCGGTAATCTACGAGAGCATTCCTGATAATATAGAACTATAGAATGTAGAAAACACCGAAAAATTCTTTACTGTTAACTTTCGATGCACTAATGTCTTTGACTCTATTTTTTTATATTGTTGCTGTATAGTATTTCCAATGCTGTCCATGTAATATTTATGTCTGTAATTATATAGTCCTTTTAAATTCCTCGGAAGGGAATCGATGCAAAAACACTTCTGTGTCATAATTGGTGTGTTTTCAAAGAAATGAAGTTAAAAACACACTAACGCGTTGCAAAAATTGGATTCTTATTCCTACTTATCACAAGCTTGCGTGAATAAAAAAAGAATATGGAGTGCCGCGAAAAAAATAAAGATTTATTGGAAGCAGCTTCCTGAAAGATCACCACCAAGAAATAACAGGTGTAACTTACCAAGGAATCTGACGTAGAAGTGTATAGATGGTGGCTTATAAGTATATATGGTGCATATCTCTTCAAGTAATAACAATAATTTCTTGACAACTATTTTCCTGTGGCTTGTTGTGCAGCTTATGCACTGCACTAGAAAAGTGAGTGAAATCTTGTAAAATATAGAGATATGAGAGAGAAAAATAACCCCGAAATAAAATTACAACACAGTGGCCAACGGGAAGGAAAATTATACAACTGATTAATACCTTTTTGGGAAAAGAAATTTACCAGGCTATGTAATCATGCAAAACCTGGCAATACTTTATTTGCAGAGATGATACCTATGAGGAGTGTGTCTCAAAATGACTAATCGATATACTTGATTTTATTACACAATATTATTGTCATGATGAGTAGACTATGGCTGAAAGCTTTATACGAAAGACAAATCATATTCACTGATTTTCACATAGAAGCGATGAAAACAAATCGAGTTGTAAATTAGATGAGTTGGAAATGTCCATACCTCATAACTGACCAACCAAATTGATCCTTAACATAATAATTATGATGCATTTTGGTTAGTAATCTAAAATCGGAACCTTTTCTTGAAATGCTCATAATTGTCCAAACCATAAAATATCGTATATTAGTAACATTAGATAAGCTTGGAGAGGTTTTGGACTTTGGGTATTTTTAGAAGTCATTGGACATAGATTGGTATAGAATGAATATATTTTGATTATATGTCTTGGGTTCTTCAGCTAAAGGTAACGGATTGCAATGTGTTTTTTCATCATTTTTTTTTAAAAGCTTTTCAAATGCTTTGCACGGAATGGTTACTGATGTCAAGGCAAATGATTGCATTACAATAACAGCTCCAAACCTATTTCTTATGCTGATATTGTGATTAAAAAGGAGCGTAATATTCCTTGGTAGATTAGTGGCAGGTATGAGATTATAATTAGCAGCAGTTGAACCTCGAATAAAAAAAAAAAAGAGATAGTAATAGTCTAAAAGCGCTCTATGCTGTTACATGATATTAATGCATTGCTCGTGGATAACTTACTGCCTTTCAATGCAATGATCATTGACAGTTTTGGGAGTTGCATTAGACCTATGAGGCTATAAAGAGAAAATCTTTTTCTTTTCTTCAGGTACAAGAAAAGTGTGTGTTTGTATGTGTGCACACAATCTACACACACAAACTGTGTTTAATATCTCACAAGTGTATATGTGTGGTGCGTGTGTGTTTGTTTGTGTGTGTGTGTGTGTGTGACCATGCTTCACAAAACCCGGAACAAAAAGTCGCCAGACAAGCATATTCTGAAAGAGCAAATCCTTATGCTTTAAAATAACTATAACTCAATAAAAATGGACTTTCTTAACAAAAATAATGGACAGAAAGTACGCACTATGAAAAAGTGTTTAATGAGAAAAGAGGCTTTGACGTGGTCTGTTCAAGCGTTTAATCTTGTCAAGCCGTGCTCAGTGCAATGAAGGAATTATCGAATTAAGCTGAAATTTACTATCCTCTATTAACACATTCCATCCATGACTAACGTCAACATTCAAAGCAATAGCATTTTTTTTCAAGAGTTATTAAAGTTGAAAGTGAAGAATGTGTAAAGGGTTTCAAGAAGTTAAAAAGGGACTAAAAGACACACCTAATTATACTATTCTACAAAATGATGGTCTTGAAAAACAGCTACAAACACAATTTCCTATTCGTTTTTTTTTTAAATCCTAAATTCTAAGAAAATGTAGGTTAATGATTGCTCTTTCAGAAAATATCAGAACTGAAAATTGGCTAGGTTGACCTGTTTCACCTATTTTGAGTCCCAACCAAAAAAAAAAATCAGGGTTGGCGATTTTTTGTTGGTTTTGTGATGCTCGGTCGCGTAATGTGTGCGTGTTTGAGTGCGCGCGCGAGCGAGCGCATATATATGTATATATTATATTATCACTATAATAGGTATCAAAATCGGTAAGAACACTGTGGTAGACATAGACGTAGTATGATCACTCTGAAGCTCTTATGTTGATGCATGAAAGTTTTTTTTTCTGAAATCATGATAATATGTATTTAAATTTAGTTTATTTTTTTTTATAATAGCGTGTGATTGCTTTCATCCACATATACATGTATCATTCCAGTATTCCAATATTGCAATGTTTCATAGGAATGATGAAATTATAAGGGGTAGACAATTTTTTAAGTGCTTGTGCAAATTGGATGTTGCCTATGGGTATCACTGAGCTTAAGCAAAGTGAAATCGGCAGTATCGAAAAAAGCTAAGAAGGAGGGTGAAGATGTACAGCTCATCTCAAATCATACCAGGGAAAAGAAAACACAAACGCCATGATTTAAAATGTTTAAGTGTTTGTGTGAAGAAATATGGGTTTTGAGTGAAGGACAAAATAATGATATATTGTATTTCACCAAGTGACGATTCCATCAAGTAAAGTACAATAGGGAAGAATAGTTAGAAATGTAACATCGCGTGTTCATTGATAATATTAACTTAATTTTTGGTTTTAACAGAGACATGACAATAAGGCTTTTTTTTTCTTCTTCATTTTTTTTTCTTTGAAAGAGATATACATCCTATGATATGATCTCGCAGACATAATGTTCAAAAGTTTTGTTCTGATTTAAAACAAAATCACAATATTTCAGACAAAATAACTTGATACAAATGCTTTAAGGAGAGGTGAAAATTATAATTCGGAAATGATGTAAAGAGAGTCCTGCTGTGCACAATCTTAAATGGGCTATTCATTTTGCTTCATCTCATTGAAAAAGTTACGCATAACAGAATTTCCTGACAGTTTCTGTTTTTTCATCGGTGAACAAAAATTAAACTGTTAAAATTCAAGATATACATTGTCAGTTCTATAGTTGCACTACTGTTGCCAATGTCTACGATTAAGGCAATTTACACTCCAGCTATTGTTCTACATTGAATATCACAAGAGTCGAGGTCCTTGGGACGAGAATCGAAGTTTACTTTGGCCAACGCAAAATTGAACATTTCCATTGGCGCCGAAATTACAAATGAGTGTATCAGTATGTGTTTAAGGTGTTTCGGTTCCGTGCTTGTTGTTGTTCAATAAAGATGAATTTTGTGCATGAATTTTGTATCGTTTTTATTGAGTGATACCTAGTGGGCACTGGGGGAAAATACGCTGCGGTATTGTACTACAAAACAAGATCTATTGAACAGAAATAAAATAACAATGCATAGGTTTATCAGCTGTGGTGTGCACATGTGTACCATTGCCGTTTGGGTAGCCGAAGTTCAGTTCGGACAGTTATGGCTATTCACGACTAGCCATTCATAGTGCCATCAACGATCACCACAGCGACCTGAACTTCGTTTAAAAATCACACATGCAGGCCCAAGAGAAATATACCCCGTTCACTTTCTTTCTTCTTTCTTTGCGTTTTTTTTTTCTCCACGGCTTTCTCACAAAGAAAAATGGATTCCAATATAGACTATAAGTGGTCTCAAGACGCCTTCACTTGCAGAACAGCAACAAGAACAACAACAAAAACCATAATCACAACTTAAATAACAAACAAATCAAACGAATGAACAAACGAGGAGAGGGTATCGGAGTTGTATATACCCTCGACGAGTGTAAACTATTAATGTTTGAGTTATAGGATTTACAAGAACACTCATCATATGTTCAGCTCTGCAAATTCGATTCCGAGGATTTTATTTGGTACACAATATTGTATGGTGATAAATCTTTGCGCTCCTTCGAGTCAGGTAACTTGGGGCTCATGGGACCTCATTTCATAAAGAGTTTGCTTATTTTTTGCTTACTGATAGCTTCAATCATTTAAAAAAAATAGTGTAATCGGTAGGATGACCCCTGCTATAGACAACTTGGTTTGCTGCAGGTAAGCTGTAAGTATGCAGTATATTAGTGAAGTTGTTAAGATGAGGTTTGCACATAATTGTGTAAATTTAAATTTTAGACGAACATCAAAAGCAATATCAATAAGAGTGTTATGCTCAAAGTACCCCAGAATAGATGATATCATGGTATATGTACACGAAAGTGGGCATTTGTAATACTCAATCGATGTATCTATCTCTGATCTGTTGCACCACAACATAATATTTATGGCAAACCAATCACATCATAATACATGTGATGCAAATTTACTCATTTTCTGTCAGTAACCTGGTTAACTTTTTTAAATACATAAAGGTAAACCATTAGGACACTGCGCCATCATTGAATGTTTGCCATCGATTTCAACAAAGATCCATATACACTGTACGTAAAATTCTTTACATTAGCCCAGTAGATAACGTCAGGACTGTATGCCCTCACAGCCATATATTCCAAAGTATTAATATTGTCATCAATACTGTTAAAAACTGAATCTATGGAAATAAAACATGACGCAGTGAATTACTAGTCCTAACGTGTTTCACATGTAGTCCTTTACGACTAATGTAATGTACGGGAAATAATTATTGTGTAATGATTAATTCATCGTCATGAAATTACGCTTCAAAATTAATGCTGGAATTTAATCCCTTCTTAGACATCCTCTAAAAGATAATTGTATGGCTTCATAATACTCGTGGCAATTATCAGCAGTTGATCATGGTTCACCCGCCAAATTATCGCCATAACAGATACTGTAGTTTATTTTTCTGCCACTGGTGATTGTAAGAACCAAAACTATGACAAACAGAATGGTAGGCCTATTTGCATTTTCTTCCCACAAATGCAGCAAATGAATAGGCTGATCAATGACACTCTTGAGTGGTGTTGTATATCGCGCTGTATCGCTTTCGTATGTCTAAAAGCCTGGGAAATTTTAATGCCAGTCATTATAATGGCAATGAATTCCTCTGTTTGATATGTAAAAGGAGTAAATGATTGGCACTGTGGAGTGGTATGTGTATACGTTGTCATTTTTACTTCCTCAAAGATCCTATAGATATTTGAAAGACATAGCAGTGCAATAAAATCAGCAGCCTCAATTTTCAGTGTTATACACGTTTATGCACGTGAGGAGTGGCTGTGTAAGTTGCGTAGTGTCATCACGCGCATGCAGGTCTCCTTTCCCTCATGCCAAAATCGTTTCGCCACATTGCGTAGACTTTACTGAAGGCAACGTTTAGTGGCTATATGTCTTTTCTTAGCCAGGAATCTGTCGACAATTTTCACGGTTTATATGAGAAAAATTCTTCGTATTTGTATGACCGATCAGGGTAAAATGGCATACCTGGCATTATCGTTTGCTGTTTTCATCTTTTCTAATCCGATTCTGACTTCCTCAACTTTGGAACCTATCATCCCATGTAGGTATCGATTCTTTTCATTTATTCCTGCCGTTACTATTTAACATGTTAAATGTATTTCATGTACATGAGTTGGCCTACTGAAACTGTAATTATGATTTCTACAACAACATGCACTGCCATTATTTCGACTGATATTTAGCTGTGTTTATGACATGATACCAAATATCATTCTTCCTAACAGTGAGAAAAGACAGATTTTACACACTGAAAATCTTAATAGCAACTTAGAGACGATACTCTAATCAATATCACCCTTCGAACATTATTTCATTCGATGTCTAAAAATCGTGTTCCTGCCATGGAAATTTTGCGTATGTTATATTCCGCCGGATTTCTATGGACCTCTTTTCTGCATTTTACATCCCGCAGATATGACGCTGAATTGTTCGGGAAAACCACTGGAGAGCGAGATATCATGTGACGAAAACTGCGTCGCCAGTAATACCTGGGTTATACAGGCACCTCGTGGACGACGAATTCTCTGTAAAATTGAGTCTGTGAACAACGAGTTAATGGGAGTTTACATTCAAGATGAAAAAGCCAATAAAACATCTCTGATTCTGATTCAGAATCACGATCAGAATCCCAAATTTTTGTCACTGACCCATCGAGTGAAGCTTTGGATTAATTATATATAACTTCCCAGTGAGCTTTACGATGAGCGTGAGGTGTTTCAGTGGTAAGTACAAGTGACATCTGTATGTTTCATTGAGCAAATGCGGATTTATAACAATACCTTCGTCATTATAATTGACAGTAAAGGACGATGGCGATGAATGTGACCCACTGAAAAGAGTTGAGTAAAAGTGTTGTTTTTTTTCCGTAAAGGGGGCCAATATTAATAATGGTTTCCGTGAAAGTAGTTGAAGGTATATAGGGCTTAGCGCTAAAAAAAAAAAAAGCAAAATGCCAGTGTCAATCAATGATAAAATATCACTGATATTCTCACGAGCTCCCCAAAAAAGGAGTCATTCTTGTGACAGTGTTGAGAACCACTTAATGGTTCTCCAACGAACTTTTTTCCTGCAGTGTAGGGCATATAACGTTAACAAAGAATTACAAAATACCAATATCAATTAATGTAAAGATATTGTTGGTATTAAGAAAGTATTTCATAAATTATTGAGGGACCAATAAATAAAATGTAATGAAATGAAGTATAATGAATGGAAAATGGAATTCATTTTCTTTTCTTTTTTTGCGTGGAAATGCGGTAAATTTATTCAACAACATGGGAGATATATAGTCCACTTACTGTGACCCTCAGTACAGACTTGAAAACAGATCATCTACAAACTGAAAAACTGATGTTCAATTTTGTTACATCGTTGCGTTAGTCTGGGCAACATAGCATAGAGTAAGTGTGTTTACCATACGAGTCCAGCAAATTGCATCATCTCTTTTTGTCTGACGTTTGTCGCATTTTATTTATAGTAACAACATTTTGAGTGGTCAAGTATTCCAACAATAATTAATGCTGTAAAATTTGTTTTTCTTCTTTGGTTTTTAGATTTTAAGTCTTTAAATTAGTGCCTTCCTATAAATTACCAGAGTATTTCAAAAATCATTTTCTTCTTACATTTGATCGAACATTTAATAGGCATACACTTAGATATACATTGTATGCTTTCATTACGTTATCTATTTTGATTAATAAGCATGAAGTATACAGTCAGTCCGCAGCACGTATGCTAATGAGCCGATCCGGCAAGATTTATTCAGTGCTCTCGTTGACGATCTTTGCATTCGAAAGGTGTCTCGTCGTGCGAGATTTTGCGAGACTTTGATAGGGCTATGCTTTTCACAGTGTAGGGACTTGTACATACATTTGTCATGGCTACAAGTCACGGTAAATTGTTCTCCAGACTTTGATCTTTATTTTGATATTAAATTTGCGTATAACATCGGATTTTATCATGACTATATAATCTGTTGAATTTGCGTAAATTTTACCTGCTTTTCACGGAAGATTTTGTCGTCTAAAGTTCTTTTTTGGTTCCTGACCGGATTAAGAAACTGTTGTTTCTGATTTTGGCTTTTTCGTAGAGAGGAAACTTAGATGCTTATCATATGTTGGAGTCAAGGAGACGCAAGCATGATTTATACTAGTTTTTCCGTTTTGAAATGTCTGTAAAATTCACTCCTAAGCCGGAAGTACGCTCCACACAAAGTCAACAGTGGCGCGATAAGAGCTCTCTGATTGGACAGTGCTTGCATTCAGCACTTGAACTACACGCGTGCCAAGAAACCGCAAGTGGCATGAAACCGTTATGTAGCAGCGTAATGACGTAATGCAAGCGCTGAATGCAAGCGCTGTCCAATGAAAGAGCTTACTCTTGAGATTACACGGTTTCAAGCTGATCAGCACTGACATCGATGTATACTTTACTGGTTCCTGACCGGATTAAGCAACAACTTGTCAAGATATTTACATGGATACAAAGATTAGGAGATGGACTACCAAATAAAGCATTTTCATTGAGACGCAAGGTGAATTTGATATTTTTTGACGTCTTGAACGTGTACTGCACGAATTACTTCTTTCATCATTTTTCAAGCTCAAATTACGCTATGATATTTTTCATTTACAATAATTTGAGTAACATGTGACGATAGTTTACATATTTTCCTTGAATTTGATACCGAATTTGTGAACATATGGTGCATTTTTGTTGCCGAAAGCCCAAGGACAAAATACCCTTACGCAGCTCATTACGTATGCAAGCCTAGAGCGGGCTTGCATACGAGTTGAATAAATACGAGCGAATTATCGGATGCTGCGGACTGACTGTATACTCACGTCTAAAACGACTAGAGAGATATGCGGAATACCATAGAAGTGAAGACAAAGAGGCAAAGATTTTTTGGGGCCAAATTTGTCTTTTTATATTGTTTTATTTCATGTTGTTATATATATTTATATTAGTCCAGAACAATTCTACAACTACAACAACCAAAAATTTAATCGGTACTACCTGCCGTGCATGAGTTAGTGCATTTAACGTGTCTAGCAAGAGGTCATTTCTTCTACTTTCATTGTAAAAACAAAAACAAAACATATTGTAGTCAAATAATTTTCGCCTGTCTGGAAGTGTTATATGAGCCCGTCTTAAAGATATGCAGATACATTTCCAAAGGACCTTCTTTTTCTATGTCATCGCTTTATGATGTTAGGCTCTAAGAAATCACTAGTTCAGTGTAATGAATGTATTCTTAATCTTGAATCAAACAGTCCAATAAAGAGAAAGAAAAAATCTGTCCATTCATTTTTAAGAAGAACCATCGGTAAAACTGGTAGAGGAATCCTCTCTCCATGAAGGCTTGGTGGTCCTGGAACCAGACAGATATGTGTGCTATGATGAATTTAACGTCGTAGCTGCTCAAGTGGTCTGTAAAGAGCTCGGCTTCCCAGCAGAAGAGGAGTTTTCCCCTCAGATATTACCCACTACAGCAGCACGAAACAAGACTCAACGGCTGCAGTGTCCTGAAGGTGACTCCCAATTTGAGCATAACGATTTCAACTAAATATATGCTTCTACTGTCATTTCAAGAAACTGAGAAAATTTAGCATATTGGAAACCGTGTTTTTCGGAATACATCTCCACGAGAAGCAAAGACGAAAATATGTGATAATTTGTAAAGTAGGCTGTACACTATTGACTTTAAATATATTCCTTTTCTCTACAAACTCCGGATCAAAGTGACAAAGAAACAAATCAGTACGTTTGAGGCTCTCCTCCTCCTCTTTATCAACATTATGTGTTTTATATATGCTCTTACGAACCGATTATTCTTTAGCTGTACCATATTTATGTTCGTTTTGTTCTAGTTTTTTGTTGTGTGCACATGTCATGTAAGGTATATCAACGCAGGGCTCCCTTGTAAAGCAGGTCTTTTATGGCACTGAATGTAATTACCATGCTTTTACAGAAGACTTAATAAATTAATAAAGACTTAATGAATAAAAAGAAGATGACTTTCATAAGTGTTATTCTTAAAGAGTGAAATAATTAGACATCTACAGTAGTTGTACAGAGTTCGTAACTCATTTTCACAATATTTAACAGATGCTTCATACATACGTATAACGGGCTGTTCCACGACAAGAATCGATTGTGCCGAAAACGGGGCAGTCAAGCTGAAATGCCGAGGTGAGAATAGATATTGAATGTCGAAAAACATCTGGAATATGTACGTCTTTATAAGTTTGTGTATGTTTGTATGCATGAATGTATAATAATTCATATATGGTAGGCTATATGTCATTATGCCTTGACATAACGTTACCTTAAGAAATCGTAGACATTAAAGACAAAACCAGACCCAAACAGCTTCAAAATTGGTATGACTGCAAATAATGATAATGATTATAGTACATTCAGATCTTTGATCAATTTGAAAGTTTTATATCTAGTATAGCTACATTTCATCGGGATTTAAAAGAACGTGGATTTAAAATTTTGCAGTTTTCGAGAAGTCCGTAAAAATAAGATATGACTATATGTTAATGCTTAAATGCCCTATTCACAGTTTCGATGCAGTTAAAACAAATTTTTGCTTGAAATCTCATGATATATTTTAAGATATGCGGTTGTAAGTAAATTGTTAAACATAGAGATTCTTTTTCATGTGATCTTGCTGTTAGGACATTCATAAAATTCGTTCCATGACTCTTTATCTTCTTGGACTTGAAAATGCGTTTTTCAGTGTCATTCTTTTTTTCTATTGTGTTCGGGTTTGCTATAAACACATCTGGTTTGGGAGCAGAAAAGGAAATTAAGGTATTTTTCAAGATTTTAGGAAAGCATTTTTGCTTTGTCTGACTTCTCTGTTTTTCTTCCGTCCTTTCAAACATGAGACACATTTGTGATAGTCTTTGAACCTTTCTTAACAGTAATAAATACATACATAGTTTCATATATACATATGTACATACATACATACATATCATTGTATATATTTGTTATGGCTAGTGTGAGGAACAGACGGAATCGATGCATTTGCATGATTATACAGAATAGTAAGTATGTCGTTGCTGCTTTTCTTTACGTCGCGTCGAGTTCCTTTCAGCATTTTTCCGAGAGCTGTTATGATTGCATGTAACTCAGAAAATGAACGAAAAGCAACAAGAGTGAAATCTTCTTCCAGAATGATCATGTAGGATTCATGATCCTATATAGGAACTGTCAGTTTTTATCGCTCATGCCGGTGATAAGTGATGTTTTTTCATATTTCATGAAAAGACATGTAGGTCTACGTCGACGTTGCACATTTGTGTGTAAGTGTGTGCTTGTGTATGTGTAATATTGTAGTTCTAATAAATCTGGTGGTAGTTAATCGTCCGAATGTTTAACCTCAGTGTAGCTTTCATGACAACCCAATGAACAACGGTTGAGAAAGTGCTTCAATGTCTTTATTTTATTTGTAATAATTATTCAGTTCTGTTTCTTTTAATTTTCATCATTCAAAGGTTCGTCCGGGTTTTGTGATCATCCTGGTAATGTATCTAATGGTTACTGGGACTCTCATATGACGGGCTTTGGGTCCACAATAACTCTCACCTGTGGCGAAGGCTTCGTAATCGAGGGTAGTGCGACACTGCAGTGTACGAGCCAACAAGGATGGTCAACGTTTTACCCGACCTGGAACTCTTCCGTCCCATCTTGTCGGGCATTGAAGAATACAACAAACGGTTAGTCTGTCCTACAAACTTAGACGGTAATCTATCAGGGAAATTCCTCAAAAAATCGCATCGGTCGATTTTCTACAAAGATTAGAAATGCGCTTATTCTGTTGGTATGGCTGATTTCTGTGCTCTTGAGTCTCTACATGAAAATGAAGCTTCTACTGTCTTGATAAGGAGTAGAATAAGAATAAAATAAGAACGTGTTTGTAAACTTATGTGTTACTCCTGAGGGTCGTTTACTCTGTATTCACCGAAAAGGCAGAATACTGATTAATGTGTGCAAAAAGCATGCTAAAAGTGAAGGACAAATCAGCTATACAGCAGTGATGTTTTATGCCATCACAATGACTAACCTAAGGTTGACTCTAATTTTATAATCCCTTAAAAAAAAAACAACATTTGAACATTATGGGATGATGTCCGAAATTCTCTCTAAAATAGTGTTAATCATTGAATATCTTTAAAAGAGAATTAAAAGATAAAATATATCCTTTATCATATAGCTCAAAATATTTTATGTTCTTTTTATGTTCTGATAACTTACTGGAGAACTTGCAGAGCTATTCTTTGTCATTATTTTCCTTAAATACTGGCCAATATTCATTCCTACTTTTTTAATGGCAGATAAACAGTTGAAAGATGTAAGCACAACGACTGCGAAAAGCAGAGAAACTAATGCAAGTGAGTTATTTTTAAGTTGCTGGTGATTTTCTCCCTGGGGGAGGGACAATACTATTTCATTCCCTTTTCCCCTGTTTATCGTCTGTTTTATATTCAACATGTGCAATCAGGAAAGAAATTTAATGTATTGTCTGCTGCGCGTTACTCCCACAACAACAACAATAAGACCAATAACAAACAAACAAAATAAAATAAAACAAAACAAAACTGCATAAAAAAGGGGACAGATGTCGGTGTTCAAACTTGAATTCTCCTAGTGAGTGATTCTATTCTGTACAACCAGGCTGTCCGAGCCGAAATGCACCAGTTCCCTAATCACAGTGCTTCCAACACTCAATTTTCCCGAATTGGAGTGACGTAGCCTGATCCTGAGTGTTCAGCAATATCACGCGGCGTCTGAATTTTACGCCTAAACGCCTCATGCTTTCACACTTACTAGACCATATGCCTCCATGTAAAATAGGTGAGATGAGGGGACTTTTTCGAAAGTATTTTTTTTTTCAGAAGTCCTGCCCCCACTTTATTGTCGGCTGGAGTTTCTACCTGTCAAAACTTTCTTAATCGTTTTGTTTTGCACTGGCCAAGCCTCCGCTTGATGTCATGACTTCTTGTCCACGGAAATCGGGAATTCTCTGGAATCATCTGGAATGGCCCTGTCTTGACAAAATTGAAAAAATAGTGATGTGACGTCCTTAATGACATCCACATTTCAGACAGCATGAAGCATACCATCAGTGATACCCTTTCCTCGCATTTTGATGTAACATAGGGTCTGCTCAATCTGGAAACATTTAATTCCAACCCATTGTCGTTTCCTTTTATTGTGCATCACAAAATTTCCTTTAATATTGGTCAAACTCATGTCTTTAAAATCGCACTGCTTGTTTAACAATATTATTGAAGCAACATCAATTTCTTACATGATGAACATTTACAAAATGGGACAAATTGATTACGTGATAAATACAAATCATGTCATACCATGACACATGGCAGTAATTCATGTGCGCATTATCCGCTTTGGTCTAAAAAGTAATATCCTTAAAGTAAATGGTTTTTATTAATGAATTTTGAAGTTTTGATGCATCTATTGAATTACTGTGAATTTGCTGGAATCTTTATTTAACAAATTAAGAAATACATAAATCTTCAACAAGACAGAGTGGTATGTACCATATACCCAAAACAAGATTACGAAGAATTATTGCAAAAGTATACTTTTATCTGTAATGCCCGGAAACTTTGGAAGTATCTCAATATTAAGCTGCGATAAACACTCAGATGTTATACATTCAAACGTAAGCTTATTTTTCCCCCTTATATTTATTTATTCATTTTCTTTTTTAAGTGCTCTGATGACAGCACGAATGAGAAGATAATTTGAAATGAATAATATTGATATCTAAACTCTTCGGCATGGTTGTTGAACAGGTTCATATCTTCTGATTTCCTACTTTTTTTCCTATCTTTTTTTTTTCTCGCAGCTGCTAGGCACCCACGATATTTTCTTCAAAATGCTGTCCCTAGGTATGCCTAGGACAGTTTTGTTGGTGTTTTCTCAATTTCTCTTTGTTGTTTGTTGTTTGTTGTGGTTGTATGTATGTGTGTGTGTATGCACACGCTTGTCCAGGTGCACTCGCGTGCATGCATTGTATGTATACATGTGTATGTACATGTAAGTGATTGTGTTTTATTTTCTCAAGACCTACCCCCACAAGCATGTGTTTTTCTGTAGCTAGGCTCCCCGCACATAATCTTAATTATCCAATATCATTGTAACGTACTCTATTCTTATACTTATCTAGATCCATTTGTTGAAAAAAAAAATGATCTTTGGATGTTTGTTTGACACGTTATTTGTTTTGAAACTTAATAAAGGAAATGAAAAATCGCGGGCCGATCAGATTAAAGCAGTCGACTCTGAACAGGGAAATACATGGAGAAAGTATTCACTTACAATTCGTCCGCTGTCTTCTGTCTA
The DNA here is from genome assembly GCA_033980235.1 of Diadema setosum. Taxonomy (NCBI): domain Eukaryota; kingdom Metazoa; phylum Echinodermata; class Echinoidea; order Diadematoida; family Diadematidae; genus Diadema; species Diadema setosum. Next base: position 102,217 of record JAWLSL010000029.1, read on the forward strand.
TTTATAGGTGACGTTGAGCCCACTAAAAAATTCACTACATTGCCACAGGCTAGCCACACATCTTTTTCAGGTGACATTTGTGTCTGAACTTTTCGACTTCTCCTTTTTGCCTTTTCATATATCTGCGTGCCGTCAATGCTCATGTACTGAAAGTAAATTTCGCTGATGGTTATAATATGTAAAGATTTTAGTTTATTTAGCACAATCAAATTTGACTTTCTTTTTTCTTTAGTTTTTTTTTTTTGGCTTCCTCTTCTTTTTCGGCAAGCGATCAGATCACTACACATTATTGTGGCCAATTACTTTCTCAAAATCGCGCCTATTTGGTGGCCAAGTTTGTTGTTGTTCCCAAGGATTTGGATATAAAGCGACAAACATTGTCAAACATTATTTGAAAGCAGGACGTCTTGAATTTTTTTAGTGATGTAAATCTTTCTTCTCTGTTTTTTTAACACGGTTTTCTGCTTCCTTGGCAGTTAATCCCACTGCTTAATGTAATGTAAAAACATAAGATGTTTTAGATTTCGAATTGAATATCGATTGTGCATAATTTATTTATAATTCATTTATTTTTCCAAACTTCTCGTATATGAATATTACATCAGAAATAGTAATACAGATTCTTGTTTACCTTGTAAACAATGTGCAAAAACAAACAATATACATGGTAATAACACATCAATTGTAATGACGACTGGTCGAAATTGAATGGGGTTGAACAAAGAGAAGTATGACGGGAATTACATGAAAGCAAGCTTGTTAGGCTGTAAGCCCCGTGTAATCAGTGTTTGTGAAAAAGAAACGGAGAACTTATAGAAGATAAGACTAGGCGATTTAATGGTACCAAATAAGAAAAGTGGGGTGTGCCTATGTGAAAAAAAAACTATACTAAAATGTGAACCATTATTGTGACTGAGCTATCATTTGTTTCAGGAGTAGAACCTGATTTGCTTCTCATTTGATACTGAGAGGTAAACCTCTGTCGTCTATGCACCTCTGCCTATAGCCAAGCGTCTCATTGCACAATTTCCTCAATGTTCAAAAGCCCCACCTCCTCCAAGTGAAGACATGAAGAGAATAAAACAATAGTTCTAGGTCTTACATGTTTCAGGGCATTTCATTCTGTTTCTTGATTACAAATGATATTTATATTGATCTTTTTTATCAGTTCCTGGAGATCCTCAGATAAAGGATACTCTTTTATTATTCATCCTGGGAATCCTTCTGTGCATCATCCTCGTACTGTTTGTCGGTATTTCCATCATGGCTTGGTGTCATCATTCTTATAAAACGTGAGTGATCCATAGTTGAGCTTCTTTTTGTCGTTTCTATTTTTCTTTTCCATTTGTGTGTGTTGTGTGTTTGTGGGGGGGGGGGGGGGGCCGGCGGGATGCTACAGTATGTGGTAAGGTCTTCTTTTCATCGTTCGCTTGGAGCGATCCGGTCCCTGTGAAATGCATTTTGTCAAAACACGTAATTTCGATGCATTTGTCGGTACATTATATGCACGTACAGTGTTGTATTTGATTGCTATTTCAGTATGAAATTTATCTTGTAGCCTAAATGTCGGTTATTACGCATCAACCAACTTAGAACTCAAATGTCATATTGTATTGTCGTATTTTTGCCACAGCTTATAATATGCGTAAGTTTATCTTAATTTTCTGTTATTTGTAAAGCAACAGACGTAGGTCTCCGGATGCTTCCAATACGTCAAATGACCCCACACGAGATGATCAAATCCAGATGAATCCTTTAGACACCTTTACTTCTACTCCGAGAACAACTAGGCATGTTCATCTTGGCTCAGTCGGTACTGACCCTGAAGCAGGCGACCACATCTACCACGACACTGAGGGGGTAGAGAAGGAGGATTCCCGACCGTCAAGGACGGAGCAAATCTTCCCTTGCGCAAATTTCACACAGACCGACGTCAATACCACGGTCAGTACCTTTCTGACTTCACCGAGTATTCCGTGTTGTCAAGAAAATGATAGCTCCCATGAAACTTCACCGGATGAAGCAGCGAGCTGTTATGAGAACTGTAACTACCAAGGTGTTGATCCTCAAAGAAATGACAGGCTGACCAATGGTGTTTATGGAGCCCATGGTGGAGCATGCTTATACGATGACGAGTTTTATAATTCGCTGAACTTTGGTGTCAGGTCCGACAGCATTTGCACTCGTAAACAGAATACAACTAGCAACAAAACATACCCAAATCGAGCCAGAAATGTTACAGCTTCTGATAAGAATATAGAACTGGTAGCGGATTATGCTCAGTCATGTAGATATCCCGACCTTGGCATGTCCATTAACATTTGTGAAGACAACGATTATGATCACATCAATCATGCCTCCCACAGGGCTCTACCCCAAAATCACACATCTGCATTTTTGCCTTCTAGTCCGAATTTGCAGCACAAAAAGTATACAGTTCACTCTTTCAATATAAGTTCTGTTAAAGCGTCACCTTCTGACGAGGTAGTGTACTATCAATTGGATCCAGACGACAGTAATGAAATTGATCCCCAAAAGGAACCACATATCCATGGTGCCTTTGACTCCGACGAATATAGTCTGCTAAATCCAGAAAAATATTCTAAAGATATTCTTCCTCCAGAAGTGACAGATACGGATACCTTCAATAAGCCCGCAAATTCCGTGAAGCTAGTTGGTTTCTCCTCAAAGCCCGAAACTTGTGAGGAATTGTACGCACGGGTGACCAAAGAACGTAAAACATGTGCTGATCCAAAGCCAGAATTCACCGAGGATCTGTACATCAATGTTACAAACAAATAGATTCTCAATGAATGAGGCCGAAGAGTATGCGGTACTGAAACATGCAATGTTATACAGACGGAATCAGCCGTAAAATATTCTTTAATGTTTTCCCCAAATCTATTCCCATTGCAAATATCCATTTTACGTTCTTGCACTTCGGGAATAAGTTCGATGATAAATGTTCAACCATGTAACTCAAGTAATGTTTGAGCTTTCAGCATTTATGCTGCCTATTTTCCCCTTTTTCATTAGATTAAGTCCGAGGGCATATCATCACTTAGCGGTTAATATTCCAAGTAATGAAATAACTCAACAAGCATGTAACCTTGGAGCAACAACAAACCTTGCAACCCTTGCATACGATGTTTGTTGATACGATGTTTCACATGTTAATACAACCTCTAGTTTGTGTAGTGTTGCCACAGTAAAAGTAGAATAAAAGAATAGAAAAAAGTAAAATAAGTGATGCAAATGTCACAACGGCAGAGGTATGCTATGGAGGAGATAAAAATGAGAAAATCGCAATGCAGTATTTACAAATTGACTACTACGGATGAAACGCCCTTTGGGTATACGACAGCAATGTCAAAGGTGATGATATTGCAAGTCTATTATCATTAAATCATGAGCTATCCATCTTATCCTTCTGTACAAAATACCGCTAGATACCACGCAAACAAAAGTGTTTCACACAAAAACACACACTATTACGATTTATGATGTATGTATACAACATGTAAATATGTAATAAATACATACATTATGATATATAACTTTTGTGTATATACATTTTCTTTTTAAATAACTTCATGTTTTCACTTTATCGACACAGTAACATATTCATCTCACACCAAAGAAACTGATATACATAATTATTAGGTCGCATCGAGTCCGGGAGTAATTACGTCCTTGTAAGTCTTCATTAGTTATTGTTGTACGACTTTACAGTTCAATGTACTTATGCCTTTATGACTGTACGATTTAAAAGTCATTGTATACGGAGTAATGCGTAATGTTTCGTGTTAGCAGCGTAACAGGCAGATTATTAAACGTCTACAAGCTGTTGATCATGCACTAATAAATGAATGCTGCAAACAAAATTCTATTCTGTCTATTTCCACTATGCAAGATTACCGAATATGAAATAAAATATAATAATTTATTAGAAAATTATGGCATAAAAAGAAACGACTTTTAAAAGAATAATAAGAATGTCTTATTCATATCTCATTGGACCAATATGCCATTTATGCAGGTTATAATCTGTCATTGTGTCTTAGGTATAGTAAAAGAAGTCACTAATAAAACTATTTAACGTATTTTGGATTGCCTGTGTGGAAAGAAAAACAAATCATAATGAACCATTAAACTATCCGTGATGTATTAAAGGCACTCAATCGTGGCAGGTGGTTTGTGCGGCACGGAGACGAACGCAACACGCTGCCTCCCCCATTCTGTATCAAATGTAGTGACCCCGAATGAGAATAGCGCTGGCTCAATGGGTCAGCGAACAACACGCTAACCTACAAGAGCTCTATGCTACAAATCTCCTAACCCAAAATGGCTGTCCGAGCGAGCCACGAGAGCTTCCGAATGGACGCACACTCTCAGTGCGCATGCGCATGAAGAGAGGCCAAAAGAGCCACGAGTCTTCTGGCCTCTCTCCTCCAATCACGGCAGCTCGCGGTGACAATGTTTGTGTATGATGCGTACACACACGCACACACACACACATGTGTCTCAGTGGCAGCATTGTCCCACACGTCCCGAGTCTGGCATTGCGCAATTGGATGCACAAACTTCGGTCGTTCGGAGTTTACGTACCATAAGGGATGGCGATCGGCTGCCTTTAACTAAACCTATACAATTACTCTATGTGATGACTGTTTCAAGTTTAGATGAATGATATCTACCAATTTTAATTCAGTTTTCCATTTCAAGAGTTGTCATTGTGAAAAGAACGATGGACCTTTGTAAATCAATTATTCTACAAGCGCGTATTGACAATGAAAGCACATAACACTCCACTGTAGTAACATAATTATGTTCATTGGACGCGCTTGAATACTGACTACTAGATGAAATGTATAAATGCAAACCAAAGTATTATCCTCTTTGCTCTATTAAAAAAAAAATACCGCATACTGATTTCTGATTTCATTTTTTTCCAAGTGTCTGATTGATGTGTTAATATGGTAACCCTTATGATGGACGGGAGAAGAGGGACTAACACAAACGTACAGCGTATTACTTTTTACAATTTATCCCTAACCACTCACTGACACCGTAAGGTGCAGCGTATTAAACAAGTAAAAATGTAAATAGGAAATGATAAAAACCCTAGAAGGATGTACGTACACATTCTATGCATGTATATATGAGATTAAAACCTAAAATGGCATTAAAACGCTTTATCCTGGCGAGGAAAGCGCATGTTTTTGAAACAAGACACCAAACAGGTTAGTCATCGCATTCTTCATCAGCGACCAGGATGCGATGTGATGTTAGATTAAAAATCCGTTTCTGAAGCAGAACATACACACAAGGGTATACGTCTGCTCCTGGCCGGACGGATTTCAAAACTAACCTGCTTGTGATGGAATGCGCGCGTCTAAACTGGTGGTAGTTGTTGCCACAGTGATGGTAACCGCGCAGTTTGTATGTGCGCGTTTGGCGTAGCAACGACGCATCCATGGACTGGTTCCCTCCACGAAGAGCCAAAGATGAAAGGATGAAATCAGTTTAAAAAACATGACAAACATGAATCCCTGATAGCTTTTCAATGGACTTACATTGCCAACGTCATGCTCCGATTTACTATCACGAAGATAAACGGTTCAGAGACCCACCTCATCTTGTCTTTCACTGACGCAAACTCACACCTCCGGCCCCCATAGAGACATCCCAGCCAGTAGTTGTGCCTTGTCCGTGATGGAATACTGTATCAGACTTTCCTGATAGTCAACGGTCTTTCCCGTAGTCAATCAGACTTTTCCTGATAGTCAATCAGACTTTACCTGATAGTCAACCAGCCTTTCCTGGTAGTCACTGATCAATAACGAACAGAAGTGAATGAGATTAAAACCTAAAATGGCATTAAAACGCTTTATCCTGGCGAGGAAAGCGCATGTTTTTGAAACAAGACACCAAACAGGTTAGTCATCGCATTCTTCATCAGCGACCAGGATGCGATGTGATGTTAGAGTAAAAATCCGTTTCTGAAGCAGAACATACACACACGGGTATACGTCTGCTCCTGGTCGGACGGATTTCAAAACTAACCTGCTTGTGATGGAATGCGTCTAAACTGGTGGTAGTTGTTGCCACAGTGATGGTAACCGCGCAGTTTGTATGTGCGCGTTTGGCGTAGCAACGACGCATCCATGGACTGGTTCCCTCCACGAAGAGCCAAAGATGAAAGGATGAAATCAGTTTAAAAAAAAAACATGACAAACATGAATCCCTGATAGCTTTTCAATGGACTTACATTGCCAACGTCATGCTCCGATTTACTATCACGAAGATAAACGGTTCAGAGACCCACCTCATCTTGTCTTTCACTGACGCAAACTCACACCTCCGGCCCCCATAGAGACATCCCAGCCAGTAGTTGTGCCTTGTCCGTGATGGAATACTGTATCAGACTTTCCCTGATAGTCAACCAGCCTTTCCTGGTAGTCACTGATCAATAACGAACATATATATATATATATATATATATATATATATATATAAATATATGTATTTACACATATGTGTGTGTGTGTATATATATATATATATATATATATATATATATATATATATTTATATATAATGAAAACAAGCTCTTGTCAATTTTTTGATAGTATTTACGAGAACAAGTAACGATAATGCACTTTTCTTTCTTGAAAGTTTAGAATAATTGTGGATTTCAGGTAGTATTTCTTCAAATATTTAAGTATGGAACTGCTTTAAGTGATTTGCAATAATATCATGAACACGTAAACGGTTCGGATTAAGTTAAAAAATCAAAAAGCAAATTCCAGGAAAATTCGAATATTTCCGGATTGGAGGACAAAGGATATAAAACAGCCCTTCATAACTTCCCTCTCAATCGCGCTGATCCAAGATCCCGTCAGTCGGTTGACAGGGCTCTGGGGTCCACTAGGCAGGGAAGACTTAATGTCACAGCATCATCCCAGGTATGACAGCACTTTATTCACGGATTTCTCTACAGACGTCATAGGTACTGAGAGGAATGACAAATACAGTGTACTCCCGTTATAACAAACACGGTTATAACGAAATTTCGTTATAACGAAGTAAAACTTCTGGTCCCAAAATTATCGCCATTGAAGTCTATGGTAGAAAATTCGCTTATAACGAACACGGTTATAGCGAAATTCTCGTTATAACGAAGTCTTTTCTGAGCACCACTGACAAAGAAAAACAAAAGAAATGTGCTCCGTTATAACGAAATGCGGATCGCTTCCGAAAATACGTAGCGGAACAAGCATTATAGCGTCTCTGCATGGGCGAACGCTTCACATCACCGTGTACGTGTTCGCTCCTTGTGTCCTGCACAGTTTCCAAGGGGAACTTGCATTATTGTAATACAACAATCTGAAATTAAACAAGGTTTGTTTCATTGTTCCGAAGGTACTTTATCACAAAACACACAGATTCTTATACAACTAAATGTCCGTTGGTTCGGAAATGGAATAGGGTTTGTTTACGAACATTTTGGCGTTATTCAAACAGTTCGTTATTACTAAAGTTCGTTAAACCGACAATGAGGTATGGTTCTTATTACGACGGTTCGTTAGTCAGAAAATGACAGGAATTCTAAACTTTCGTTAATCGGAACATTAAAAAAAGATTCGTTAATCCAAAGGTGAAAAAGGTGTGTCCACTAACAAAACGTAGGAATTGCAAACCTCATAATCGTCTTAAGATAACCGAACCTTCGATATAACTAACTTTTCCCATGCCTTTAGTCTTTATTTTTATTTTTTTGTTGATTTACAAACCTTCGGAGGAATAACAAACCTTATTTCATTGTCGCATTAAAAAACGTTCGGAACAGTGAACCTTTCTCATTTTTTTTCATTTGCAAACTTTCGGAATGACGAAACTCATTTCATTTTCCGATAAACGAGCCATCGGGAAATGAACAATATATTTATATCTAAATCATGAGCTTTCGGAATAACGAATCGTCGGAAGAGCGAAGCTTCAAAATAACGAACAAACCTTCGGATTCCCGGGAATGACGAAACTTCGAAACAAAGAGTCTTTCGGAGTAACGAACTTTAGTGAAAAACGAATCTTTGGAATAGCGAACTGTAACGGAATCCTAAACCATCATTTTCTATTCGACTTATTGTGTGACAACAAACAACTTTATGCTCTCTTTTAAATGTAATATCCAAACAAAATCAAAAAGGTACCATCCCATTTCATATAGCTTTCCAGTGTATGATGAGTATTCAACAAACAGAATATGATATATGCGTGGTTTCCTTGTTTTTGTTATATATTGTATTTGTTCGGTTACAACGAAATTTCGTTATAACGAAAGAAAACGGCCGGTCCCGAGCATTTCGTTATAACAGGAGTGCACTGTAGTATCATATACTCAGTAGGCCTACTTCAAACTCACATAATCAGAGCTACCATCACAGTGCCAGATCAATTGTAAATATTTTTGCACAGAGCAGTAACTTGTAATGATAATTCCTGCAATGTCTTTTAGACTTAAAACAACAGAACGGGATGATATCAATGAAACATATCTGAGAATTTGGAAGAGACTTCATTGAGGAAGAGCAATCATTTTAGGGTATAAGCACATACTGTATACTTGTACTATAATTGCAATTAATCTATTCACGATTGCGGATGTGAAAGTAGAGGGGAAAATATATCTATCACCCAATAGCTGTCGACAATGCATCAACATCTTGCCTGTGTAATTCATTGTAAAATGGTTGTTCAAAAATCCTGTGGTATCACTTTCTCTAAATGCTCGTGGAATTAAGCGTGCGTCACAAAGCAATTCTGTTTGTAAGAGCATTCAGTTTCTACACGTCTGTGGCGCTTCATTTGCCCAATAGTTCCGATAAACTGAGCTTGCCGCCGATAAACATTGCTTATCAACTGACAAACGCAGTCTATCAACATGATCAAGCGAAAAACTAAGTTTATTTTGATAAACTTAGTTTTTCGCTGGATAAACAGTGTTTTTCCAGAAATGGTATACATTGTCAGATAAACGCGAGTATATAATGTGAGAGAGAGTGGATGGATATGTGTGCCCATGACGGTGTGTGCTAAATTGCGTATAGTTATTACTGCCTATTGAAAAGTGTAACATATACATGATGTAGGCCGGCATTCATGCCAACATGTTTTCTGATGCTATATTGAGATTCTCTCTTTGTCTTTCTCTGCAGTCTTCTCGTTGATTGATTAGTGTGAAGATATGAATTTTATTCCGTTGAATAACTTTGAGTGTTTAGCAGTCCCTTTCATTTCCGACTTTTTTTCTTTGTTACGATTCAGTTGCAGTTTGTCCATACATTTCTTCATCTAAAGTATATATATATTGTCTCATTCTAAACAATAATAATGACGAGCATTTAAATCTCATTTGAATATGCAAAAGTCACATTGTACTTTACTTTGTTTATATGCAAATGTAATACTGTATACTTTCGTCGGAAATGAAATAAAATGAAATGAATGAATGAAATAATAATTATGACTATCTACTTGATTTATTTTGATTACTGCAGCCGATAACAAATTGTTTGTAATGACTGGATTTCTGCTTGTATTTTTATATCTTATCTCAGGAAATTGATGAAAAACAGCTCATACTGATCAAGTAATCCTGAATAAATATGTTTTAATAAAATTTCGGATGAAATTGATTGAAACGTTAAATCAATTGGAGTGAGTTTGAAATTGACTGGGAAATCCTGTAGATACTGGAGTATATTTATCTTTCAGTGTTAAGGTTATGGTAAATGTCACGACCATTATGAAATATATCTAACAAGATGAAATCCAACACCTCTACCAAAAATGGTCGCGGACTATAGAAGGTAATAAACAAGTTACAGATCGAACTATGACAAACAGAATGAGCTTTTTATCTTCTTTGAAACACATCCGGCAATTGTATGGTTGACCAATAAATGGCACTCTCGAGTGGTGCTGTGCATTCTGTACATTGTGCTGTATCGCTTTCGTAAAAGCCTTGGAAATTTTAATTGTGAGACATTACTATGCAATGTTATTCCTCGCCTTGAGTATTGTTGAGTGGTATGTGTACATAGTATTTTTTCACTTCCTTGAAAGTCTCTTACAATGTGCGAAACAACACAATGCAATAAGCTGATACGTCAGTAGACCGTTTTTTTTTAAATAGTTTTATGATTTTTTTTTTTTTTTTTTGCCCACGCAGGGAGTGGCTGTGGAGTTGCGCAGTACTATACCATCCTCATTGGGGCTCCTTTCATTTATGACAAAATCTCATTGCGCAAGTACAGCGTACGACTTTACTGGGGCAAACTGAAGTATATCTGTGTCTTTTCTCCGCAGGTGATATTTTTCGTCGAACAAGAATCGATCAACGGCTACACGGCTTATGAGTAATTACTAATATTGGTTTTGTCGATCAGAGGAAAATGGCATACCTGGCGTTGTTGTTTGCTGTTCTCATCTTTTCTAATCCGATTCTGACTTTCTCAGCTCTGGAGCCGAACACGCCTTGTAGGTATTTTTTCATATTTCTTCCTTCCAATACTGTCTCATGTACTTCTCGTAACACTTAAGGTACTTGTGATAACAATTTCAACAGTCTGTTTAGGCCTACTTTCATTACGTGGGCTGATACTAGCTGTTTTTGATTAAATGCTACTACATTATTATTCTTACTTATTAACAATGAGCGGTGACAGAGTTGTTTTTATTTCTTAACCCATGCATCTCTGGACTTCGAAAGTCTTAATCATTTAGAGCTATTTTAATTCGTCAATATCTTTCGAATACTATTTCCATCGGGATCTGAGATAACACCTTCCAGTCTTCCAATGGATACAATTTCATGGATTTATGGGCAGGTGGCTATGAACCCTTTTTTTCTACATTTTACGTCTTGCAGATTTGACATTGAATTGTTCGGGCAAACCGCTGGAGCGCGAGATATCATGCGATGAAAATTGTGTCGCCAAGAATACCTGGATTATACAGGCACCTCGTGGACGACGAATTCTCTGTGAACTTGAGTTTGCGAACAACCAGTTGATTGGAGTTAACATTCAAGACCAAAAAGCGAATAGAACGTCTCTGATTTTGATTCAGAATGATGATCAGTCTACCCAGTTTTTATCGCTGACATATCGGATCGAGCTTCGGATATGGAGTGCATATATACCCAATTAACTTTAAGCTGAACGCGAAGTGTTTCGATGGTAAGTACTTTACTAGTGACATTTGTATTTCGTATTGAGCAAACACGGAGTTGAAATATTATCTTCATTCTTTGACTTGTTACAAGGCAAAACAAGAGACCATGGTGCTAAATTTGACCCACTGAGAATCGATGAGTAGGCTATGTGTTATAAACGATATTGGCAGTTTTAGCAACGAAGTAGCTATCAAGAATGATAAAATAATGTCAAAATTCAATATAGTCATACCTCTTCCTGTAGTTAGTTAATACAATAGACAGAGGGAATAAATGAATTGGAAATGAAATTAAATGTTCTGCCTACTTGCTAATGTATTCGATATTCCCAGACTAAACAAAAAAAAAAATATCTACAAAACAATAGACTCGTTAAATATTGTTATTCCTTTGCGTGAATCCGAGCTAATGAATAGTATTGTTTGTTCATTTCTGTGTTGGTTTGATATTATTTTCTTCAACATAGTTTTTTACATAAGTCAAATTTCTTTTCATTAATATCACAGAAATCTAATCTGGTTGACTGACGTCATCATACGACTCCATCAAGTTCATTTTTTTTTCCAATTTCGTCTGTCGTTTGATAAAATTATTCAATATTAAAATTTTGGATTGCCCATGCATTCCGATGACTTACGCTACGAAGTTAGAGTGTTTCGGTCTTTAAGTAGGGCCTAACAGCGTGAATTACTCCTTCATTAAAAACTTGTCCTCGTATTTCACTAATTCCCTCTCTTCTTGTACACAAACAAACACACACACAAACACACACACGCAGACGATGTTTCGTGTTTTCATGAATTGGGTTTGTTATTTGATTGATTGACATGGAATATGAACCAATTTTAAGACAATTAAAACGTGATAGATATACGCACATTAGAGGCAAAGACTAAAGGAACTTTCGTTGGGTTTCTTTTGATTTTTCTTTGTCTACAATAGCAGCGAACCGAATCGGCACTACTTGCAGTGAATGAGTCCGTTTAATGCAAGATGTCAATCCTACTACTTTTAATGTAATATATATGTATATATGAAAATATATATATATATATATATATATATATATGCATATATTATAAGTATATATATATATATATATATATATGCATATATTATAAGTATATATATATATATATATATATATATATATATAAACTAAATCAAATCATATCCTACCGTGTGGAATCAACATAGTACACAGTCTTAGAAGATATGCAGACACATTCTAAGAAGATCTTCTATTCTTACACTATTCATTTGCTCATTGTAATCAATGTATAGTTGTATTACTTCTTATATCTAAAGTCAAACGATCCAGTGAAAAACTATGAATCTGTCCATTTATTTTCACGAAGCACCATCAGTAAAACTGGTAGAGGGACCCTCTCCCTATGAAGGATTGGTGGTCCTGGAATCAGACAGATATGTGTGCTATGATGGATTTAATGCCAAAGCTGCTAAAGTGGTCTGTGGAGAGCTCGGCTTTCCAGCAACAGCGGGACACACACCTCAGACATTGCCCACTACAGCAGCACAGGACAGGACTCAACGGCTGCAGTGTCCTGAAGGTGATTCCAAACTTGAGCACATGTCGATTTTTTACTAAAATGTATCCGATTATCTAACAAAAAAATCGTAACTTTCAATTCCAAGAATCCTAAAAGTGTAGATCTTGTGAAATCTTGTTTTTCGAACTACCGTTGCAAGCCAATCTAAGTCAGAAATTTTTGTGTGAAAGTTCGTAAAGGAGGTCTGCCATTGCCTTAGTTGGGAATCATTTATTTTTCTACACAACCTCCCGACGTGCGTGTGAAAGAAAAATGTATGTTTGCGATTCCTATACTATTTCTTCTATATAGTCTTCATCAAAAGAGTATAACGGCTTTTCATAAATATTTTTCCTGCAGAGTGAAATTACTGAACCTTTACAGAGTTCATAACGCGTTTTCACAATATTTGACAGTTGATTCATGTAGACGCATAACGGAGTGTTCAACGACGAGAACAGCTTGTTCCGAAAACAGGGCAGTCAAGCTGAAATGCCGAGGTGAGATGAAATATTGCAAGTCGAAAATATCTCGAATATTTACGTCTTTATAGGTTCTTAAGATAATATTGTGGTATCTCGCATGCCCCTCTCCCAAACCACGTAATCTTAAAAAATCAAAGACGATATAGATCCCCCCAAAAAGAAAAGAAATCTAGAGGTTTATATATATCTTGAATTAGTTTTCGCGGTAATTTCATAATATTTTCTCATTCCACGCCCGCAGCACTGAATCAGCGGTCATTCAAATTCACTATTGAAGCAATCAATACATTTTGTTAATTGAATTGTTTCATTCAAATCGATAAAAGAATACATTTCAGAAATGAGCATTCAAATTCATTTCAAGCATCTCGTCAAGAATCTCGTCCGTCATTCAAATTCTTGAAAAGGCAACCATGTTCCAAATAAATGCATTCAATTTAAAAGAAGGCTTGCATTTAGTTAGCTCGGGTCGAGTATTTGCGTCTTTTTCCACATTGTTCTTAATAGATTGGGCTTCATGATGAAGATTATTTCTTTTGCCGTATAATATTTATCTGTTCATTCTCAAACAGTAACTTCATGATAGAGTCAAATGGCAGCCAACGCGGACGCTATTATACAGGCACATCGTGCACTGTATTGTTAGTATTATGTATGTTTATGTACTAAACGAGCATGCGGGGGAGGTTGATTGACATCTTCGAGAAAAGGAATTTCGACTACAATGAGAGTGATAACATCATGCAAATCATGGACTGTAAATTATATAAAGTATATATATATATATATATATATATATACATAAAGTATATATACATACATTGTATATAACATATAGATATATACATAATTATATCTTTTTTGTATTTATTTATTCACTACTCACGGGATGGATAACACTTTTAACAAATTTTTGTTTTTCGAAGGGGTCCAACCAGAGTTTAAACCAACAAGCATACCATTATGATGGAGTTTGATTGACAACTTTGCGAACAATTTTGACTGCATTGAAACATAACATGGACATTACAAACATCTTTAGTTGTTCGTTGACATGTTTCCATTTGCAGGACTATTATTGTGAGATCATGTGTGTCAGTTTGTCATCAAATTGATGCCATGTGTGGTTGGTGTTGGGGGTTGTCCTTTTATAGTGGCGTCAGCAAGGAGTATATGTTTGAATTGTCGTTGTGTTGTTTCGATGCACTGCTGATTTTACCTTATCATTTAGAAATGAGAATTTTATGAAATGAGAAACCAAGATCAATGAAGACAAAACAATACAGAACCTTTAAACATAATCATAAGTATGCATAAGCATATCTGGGATGTGTATCCAACTGAGGTCAGTGGTGTATCCCTGTGTGCTTGACTTTTGATATAAGAAACATTGTAATAACAATGTAATAAGAAACATTACATACGTAATTATACATACGTATAATTATACATTTCATGATAAATATTACATGTACGACGAGGCAGCGTCGTATGTACTCTTTGAGCAACTCTCTAAATCAGTATAATTGCATGTAACACCGAAAATGTTGTGCAAGACATATAAGAGTTAAATTTACTTTCAGGATACATCAGTCACATCTATTTTTCACATTTCTCACATTTCCATCATGCCAAGGATATCCTTGTCTTATTTACAATAATCATTTAGCTCTGTGTCTTCATTGATAGTTTCGGTCGGGTTTTGTGATCATCCCGGTCATGTGTCAAATGGTTACTGGAACTCTAATAGAACAAGCTTTGGGTCCGAGATATCTCTAACCTGTGGCGAAGGCTTCGTAATCGAGGGAAACGCGACTCTGCAGTGTTCAAGTCAACCAGGATGGTCAACATACTACCCGGTCTGGAATTCTTCTGTCCCATCTTGCCGGCCACTGATAAATTCCACTAACGGTATTCCTGTCCTACAAAATAATGACCGCATATAAGAAATCCCTCAAGAAATCGCACCGATCGATTTAGTCACCAGGCCTACTAAACATGAATAATATTTAATGAAATTGCAAATAGAGTGTAAGCCAGCCCCAATTATTAAATTTCCAGACCTCACAAAAAAAGAAAGCAAAAAAATTGTGCAACATAATTCGAGGAAAATGCCATTTTCCTCTCTATTTCGAAAATCAACCGAAGCTCGTCGAACAAGCCTGAATGAAATCGGCAAGCAAACGTAGACGGGTCTAAGGCAATGTTACCCCCTGGGCAATTGGCTAGGCCCTTCCCCTGACCGCAACCCTAATCCTAATCCTGAACCTAATCTTAACCTTAACCCAAACTCTAACCCTAACCCTAATGTTTACTTTAACCTTATCACTAAAGCCCCAGTCACATAGACATCCCGGTTCACCCCGGATCACCCTATGATCTGATCCGGGGTGATCCGGGGAGAGCCTTGGACATCCTTGGACATCCGTGTATGTCCGTGTAGATCCGGGGACATCCAGGAGGCCAACACGGCAACTTTTTGGAAGTCAAAAACATCCGGCGTCACCCGGGGATTACCTAGTTGGCAGAGCAATCCGGAATGGTCCGTGTGGGCTGCCGTGTAGCTGCCGTGTTGATCCGTGTAGATGCCGTGTTGTCCGTGTAGACGCCGCGCTCTTGCGGCCTTATCCGTGTAGTTGCCGTGTTGATACCGTGTGTACAGTCATATCAACGCTCGTCGACACTCCATCGAGGTCGAAACTATCCCAGATCTCCCCGGATCTCCCCGGATCACCGTGTAGATGCTTGAGGATCCGTGTTTATATGTGACTCACATATAAACACGGAGCGTTGATATGACTGGACACACGGTATCAACACGGCAACTACACGGATAAGGCCGCGACTGGGGCTTATAACCAGTATTTAGCGGGGGGGGGGGTTGTCCTCGGGGGTAATTGCCCTTAGACGAAACAAACTATGTCCTATAGACAATGCACAGGTTTAAAGGTGTAACAGTTTTCCGTAGTGAGCGTTTTATTTGTATTTAGCCGAGATAAAATAATGTCATACCAATTAATGCAAACTTGGATCTGAGGCTTTTCAGTGTCATATGAATGATCTGCTTTAAAACATCAACAGTAACGACAATCTTTCAAATATAGAAGGTAAAATGCCATGTCTCTCATGCACTTGCTATGCCCGTCCCCAAACACTTCGGCAAAAGTCATTATCAGCATTCGCTTGGTCTTGCGTGCTACTGTTTGAGGTATGCATTCAGCCGCACTGCCGCGCAGGGCGATTTGCTGTTCATTCACATTCAGCATTGCTAGGCGGGCTTTTTCAATATCGAAAATGCGATGGCCCTTGCACTCTAAAATCTTATATATATGCCTTTCCAGTGATGGTTTGTAAGCTGGGCACTGGTATATAGTAGCGTTCGAAGAATACCACAATTAGAGTAATTCCAAGTGATTTAACATCCTCTTTAGTAGCAATGAATGCACTTATGATATGTGTTTTAACTGTGACACGTCGTCTGCTGCTGTTAGATTGGACCATTTTATGACGTCAGTAAAACCTTTCATGAATTTTCCCGAATTCATCCGAAGTGCTTGGATTACAACAGACAGCGTATGAATTTCCTCTTTGCACTTGTTGCATTCCCCGTTGTGGAATTAGTAAAAGGCTATACATTTTGTCCATTCCAAGATTCTAGCAGAAATGCAGCACATAAAATTATGCCAAATGGTAATTTTCTTTGAATGCTCACATTAAAAGAAAGTGAGGTTTCTTGATCGTGCATTCTTGATCGTGATAGCAGGTTAAGAACGCCGTTGAAAAAAACAAATAGTGTTACCTTGAGGCTCGTTCACTCTGTTTTTGCTGATAAAGCAGATGAAAGCGTGCAAAAACGGAATGGACAAGTCAACAGTAGCAGTGATGTTTTGTGTCAATAACTATTCTAAGTTTGACTTTCTTAATCTCCTTTTTATTCTTCATAATCTTGATTGAATAATCCCTTCATATCAATCACTATGAAAGCTTCATTTCAATCCCTAACATTGCTTCAAACACACACTTTAATTTACGATGCGGGGGACAACCATGTTTCATATTTTGACATCTTGCTCAGGAATTTGCAAAGCTATTCTGTGGTATTAGATTCCTTGATATACATTTCTGCTTTTCATTTCAGATAAGCAGAGGCAAGTTGTACACATTATAAGCACGACTGCCAAAAACAGAGAAAATATTACTGCAAGTGAGTATAAATTCTAAGTTGTTTGTGATTGTAGGTGTTTTTTTCCTGGCATATTTTCTCTGTGTCATTCTTTTTTCCCCCAAGATTTGCCCATTTCCTTCGCCCGTGTTAATGATTTCTTTCTTTTTTTTTTTTGAACATAGGCAATTGAGCTAGAAAGAAACGTGATATCTACCCCGTGTCATCAACCTAAAAAGAAACATAACAAAAACAAAAAACAAACAAAAACCTATCAAGAACTCAATCCTTTCGATCAGCATGTAGGCTGGACCGGGTCTAATTTCAAAACAGCTATGTAGGTGAGAATAACACACACATTATCATTGTTTTTTAGACGTATCATGGTGTGCGTGTGTGTGTGTGTGTGTGTGTGTGTGTGTGTGTGTGTGTGTGTGTGGCGGGGAGGGGATGGGTGTTGAGAGACTAGCAAGGGCCTCTGAACAGGGGAAATACTGGGGAAAGTGTTCACTTACAATACATCCGCTGTTTTCTTTCTGGGTATATTATAGATGTCACTCATCCTCGGACTACTCAAGGATTGACGACATTGCCGCAGACTATCGGCACATCCTCTTTAGGTGAGATTCGTGTCCGAATGAAATCAGCAGTTTCCGTTCCTTATCTCTTTTCGTTCATTATCTCTGTGTGCCGTCCGATGGTAATTTGAAAGCATAATTTCGTGATGGTTGCATAAATTTCATTATATCAGTTTCATTCTCAGTGGCTTGGTCTTTAAAAAGAAACAACAAAAAATCTTTGCTTCACCTTTCTTTTTAGGTAAGCTAGGTCAACACATGTACTCGTGGCTGCCCATGCTAAAGTTGATGTTTTACTAATAGTATACTGTACCTCGTAATGAAGCAATTAAGCACTATATAAATTATATGTTTATGTATATGACATTTTTCTGAAAGAAGTTTTTTGCATATTGTATGTATATCAATATGCAATAATATAGTATCTTCGAATTCACAAATAAATGATTCGGAATTCGGATTTATCGATTACTATATGCCGAGTTGAATTGACCTATTATTTTTCTGTTTGGGCCTGTAGGCCCTATGTATGGTGAAATTGATGAATATCAGAACCATTTTTTTTTGTGTGTGTGTGTGTGCAAAACTGCGTGTATCTGGTGGCCTTTTTGGTGCCAATCATCTGGTAGGATTTTGAATTAAGAGTGACATATATTGCCAACATCATTGAAAACAGATCGTCATGAAATTTCTTTTAAACGCAGAATGTTAGCGACTCGATGAGGCTTTCGCAATATTTTCTTTTCTTTTCTTTTCTTTTAATATGGTTTTCTGCTGTCTTGGCAGTATGGAGCTAATAACTGCTTTATATAAAAGTTTGAAATAATGCGATCTGATATGACTATCAAATTGAAAAAATGACGCCATATTCACTTGATATTTGTCTTGAGTAACGCAGGATGTTTTTATTGTTTTTTTTTTTTCAGTTCCTGGGGTTCATCAGATAAAGGTTACTGCTTTATTACTCATCTTTGGAATCCTTCTGTGTATCATTCTCGTACTGTTTGCCGGTCTTTCCATGATGACTTGGTGTATTCGCTCTTACAAAACGTGAGTGACTGCATAGCTATTTTTCCCCTAATTTCTGTTTTTCTTTTCATAAATGTGTGCGGTTTGTGCGTGTGCGTGTCTGGGGGTGGCTCGTCAGTAAGCTCTTGAATTCTTTTCTTATTTTGTTTTACCTGAGCGATCTGCTCTGTGAAGTGGTCGGTATTAACACGAGCTCAAAGTGTTGGCAGAGTATTGGTTGAGGTGAGGATTCAGCTTTTAACTTTTTTGTGAGATGTCACCTTATGAAATGTTAGAGAGCAAATTCAAAGTTTATTTGATGACAATAGGCTTTGAAATGACTGAGATATCCAAAAGAAAGTAAAACAAAGGGATCCTAATAAAAGGTGGGTTCCACCTTTTATTAGCATTATTTTGTTATAGCTATCTCGGCAATTTTAAAACCAATTTTTCTTCCAATAAACTTTGATTTCCTCTTTTATAAGTTTCTCATCACCTAAAAAAAATCAAGAAAGTTGGAGACCTGGGGGGCGTTTCATGAAGGAACTTGTCGGATAAAATATCTGACAAGTCAATTATATCCGACAAGTTTTGAGAAATTCTTTAGTCTGATTGGCTGATTCCTCTGAACTTGTCGGATATAATTGACTTGTCGGACATTTTATCCGACAAGTTCCTTCATGAAACGCCCCCCTGAAGCCCCACCTCAACCAAAAATGTATCATCCCATTAGTAATATATTTTCATATATAGTAAGCGCCTACACTGAAAATTAAATGCATCTTGAATGTTGAATTGTTGTACAAGTCATATGTAGGCCTACACCCGTGACACATTGACCAATTTAGAACTCAAATATCAGAGGTATATTTTTCACCACATATTATACAGCTTAAGGGGACTGTACAGTACTGGTTGAGGTGGGGATTCATGTTTTGAACATTCCTAAGTGAGATAATGAGAAACCTCTTATGAAATATGAAAGAGCATGTAATTCTAAGAAGGATTCAACATTTATTTGATGAAAATTGGTTTTCAAATGGCTGAGATATCAAAAAAAAAGTGATAATAATAAAAGGCGACAGGCCACGCCTTTTATTAGGATCTCTTTGTTTCACCTTGTTTTTGGATATCTCAGCCATTTGAAAACCGATTTTCATCAAATAAACTTTTGATACCCCTTAGAATTGCATGCTCTTTGACATCTCATAGAGTGGTTTCTGAATATCTCGCAAAACATTAAAAGCTAAATCCTCACCTCATCTAGAACTGTACACACCCTTTAATTAAATGAGTAAGTTTATCTTTCATGTCTCTTTTCACCACACAATGTACAGCTTAATACGCGTATAAGGTTATCTTTCATGTATACTATAATTCGCATAGGAACAGACGTAGGTCTCCAGAGGCTTTGAACACGTCAAATGACCACCCACGTGACGGGCAATTGCAGATGAATCCTTTAGACACCTTTGCTTCTACTCCGAGAACGACTAGACATGTTCCGCTTGACTCTCACGGTACCGACGCTGAAGCAGGCGATCATATATATCAGGACACTGAGGGGGTAGAGAAGGAGGCTTCTCAACCGTCAAGGACGGAGCAAATCTTCCCTTGGACAGTTTCTGTCACACAGAGCAACGTCAATACCACGGTCAGTACCTTTCTGACCTCACCGAGTATTCCGTGTTGTCAAGGAAATGATAGCTCCCATGAAACTTCACCGGATGAAGCAGCGAGGTGTTATGAGGACTGTAACTACCAAGATGTTGATCCTCAAAAAAACGACAGGCTGACCAATGGTGTTTATGGGGCCCATGGTGGAGCATGCTTGTATGATGACGAGTTTTATAATTCGCTGAACTTCGGCGTAAGGTCCGACGGCGTTTCCACTCGTAAACAGAATACAACCAGCAACAAAACATACCCAAATCAAGCCAGAATTGTTCAAGCTTCTGATAAGAATGTAGAACTGGAAGCGGAATATGCGCAATCATGTAGATATCCCGACCTTACCATGTCCATTGACATTTGTGAAGACAACGATTATAATCACATTAATCATGCCTCCCACAGGGACCTTCCCCCAAGTAACACCCCTGTTTTCTTCCCTTCTACTCCGAGTTTGCAGCACAGTGTTTAATCTCACAAAAAGTATACAGTGCACTCTTCCAATATAAGTTCCGTTAAAGCGTCACCTTCTGACGAGGTAGTTTATTATCAATTGGATCCAGAGGACAGTTATGAAATTGATACCCACAAGGAAGCACAGTTCCATGGTGCCTTTGACTCCGACGAATATAGTCTGCTAAATTCAGAAAAATATTCTGTAGATATTCTTCCTCCAGAAGTGACAGATACGGATAGCTTCAATAAGCCCGCAGATTCCATGAAACTGGTTGGTTCCGCCTCAAAGCCCGAAACTTGTGAGGAACTGTACGCACGGGTGAACAAAAAAGGTCGAACACTTTTGCAGGCGAAAGCAGTAATGAGTGAGGGGCTGTATGCAGAGGTGGAAAAAGAACGTAAAACATGTGCTGATCCAAAGCCAGAATTCTCTGAGGATGTGTACATTAATGTTACAAACAAATAAGTTTAGATTCTCAGTCAATGAATGAAGACGAAGTGTAGGCAGTACTGAAACATGTAATGTTGCACACGGAATCAGCCGTACTTTTTCATGTTTCCCCCAAATCTAGTCCCATTGCAAACATCCACTTAACGTTCCAATACTTCGGGAATACGTTCAATATGATAAATGTTCAACCTTACCTACTCAAGTACTGTTTGAGCTTTCAGCATTTATGCTGTCTATTTCCCCCTTTTTCATTAGATTAAGTCGAGGTCATAATATCATCACATGGTGGTTATTGTTCCTAGTAATGAAATGATTCACCAAACAAGTAACCCTGGAATAACAACAACAAACCTTGGAACCCTTGCGCCTTGGTTTCATGATACGATGTTTCACATGTTGATGGAACCTCTTGTGTAATGTTACCACAGTGAAAGTAGATTAAAAAAAGAGATTTAAAAAGTAAAAGACGTAATGCAAATGTAACAAGGGCAGAGGTATGCTATGGAGGATGTAAAAATCCTTGCCCAGAATAGTTTTTGCATAATAAAAAGAGGCCTGTTACACTGTATACTGCACTACCAAATGGATGAATTAAATGACTAAGTGAATCAGATCAGAGAGTCCGATGAGAAAATCGCAATACAGTATTTACAAATTGACTACTACGAATTAAACGTCTTTTTGGGTAAACGACAGCAATGTCAATGGTGGTGATATTGCAAGTCTATTATCATTAAATCATGAGGTATCCATCTTACCCTTCTGTACAAAATGTCGCTGGAAACCAAGCAAACAAAAGTCTTACACACAAAAACACACACTATTACGACATGTATGCAGCACGTAAATATTTAATATATACATATGATAAATAACTTGTGTGTACATTTTGGTTTTGAATAACTTCATGTTTTCACTTTATCGACACAGTAACATATTTATCTCACACCAAGACAACTGACATGCATGATTATTTGGTCTCATCAAGGAGGTTACTAGGCGAGCCTAGTACCTCCTTGGTCTCATCGCGTCCGCGTGTAATTACCTCCTTGTAAGTCTTCATTGGTTGTTGTTTGACGACTTTACAATTCAATGTATCTATTCATGCCTTTATGGCTGCATGATTTAAAAGTACGTGTACTGAGTAATGAGTAATGTTTCGTGTTAGCATCCACATTACGTAAAAAGCAGATTGCTTAACATAAACAGTTGATAAAGCATTAGTAAATGAATGCAGCAAACAGAAATCTATTCTATGTCTTGTAAGCACGATTGCACGATTACGAAGTATGAAAATTAATTAAACATAATTAGAAAATATATAGTGTAGAAAGAAACGACTTTTAAAAGAATGGTTTTGTTAATACCTCACTGCACCAAATGTCAGATTTTATGCAGGTCAAAATTTATCATTTCGTCCAAAGTAGTGAGAGAAGACATTGGAGAAACTATTTTAGAATAAGCTGGTTTGCTTAGCATTGTGCAAATAAAAAAAAAGTGGTCATTGAGTGCGCTTGAATAGTGACTAATGAATGAAAAGTATAAATGTAAACAAAGTAGTGTTCTCTGAAACTGTTCTATTAAACAACTACATGATGATAATTTATGAAATCAATATTTCCAGGTGTCTGAGTGATGTGTCAATAATTATGGTAACCCTAAAGAATGACGGGAGAAGAGGCACGAACACAAGCTTACAGCTTATTATTACTATTCAAGATTTATCCCGAACCACACGGCGACACCATTAGGTGCAGCATAACAACTATACAAATGCACTTATCATGCAAACAAGGTACATGTATATGACGTTATAAGAATATCTATGCGAACAGGGAGAATGCATTGTTTTTGAAAGTTTGGAATAATTGCGGATGTCAAGTAAAATTTCTTTAATATATTTTGATCGAGTATTGCACGGTTTTCAATGGTTTACTATAATTACATGAACACGTAAAGTAAACATTTCGGGTCTAGTCAAAACACAAACAAACAAACAGCAAACTCCAGGAAAAGTCGAACATTTTCTGATTGGACTATAGAGGGTAAAATTTAACCCCCCAAAACCTTCCCATCCATCTTCACATTGAACCAGGAACCTGCCAGAGGGTTGACAGGGCTACGGGGTCCTCCAGTCAGGGAAAAGACTGAAATGTATCACAGAATCATTCGAGGAATAAAAGTACATATATAATACTGAAGAATTTTATTCATGGATTTCTCTACACACTTCATAGACACTTAGTAATGTATGTAGGAGGAATGACAAATAGAATCCCATACTCGATATTACAAACTAATACAGAAAGCAGCTATCATCAGAGTATCAGATAAATTGAAAGTATTTTCCACAGGACAGTAAAAGTTGTAATAATATCTTCTGCAAGGTCTTTTAGACGACGAACAAGAGAACTTGATTGTATCAGTAAAACAAAACAAAAAATCCGAAAGACACTTTATTGAGGAAGAGCAGACATAATAGGGTAAGGGTATAAATGCATAGATAAACCATTATATACTGTAATCGCAATCATATGATCGCAATCAACCCGTTTGCGATTTTATTGATGTGAAAGTAACGGGTAAGAATCTGGGGGAAGAATATTATCTACCAATAGCTGTCGACAATGCACCAACATCTTGCCTGTGTAATTCATTCTGCTGAAAATCATGTGGTATTACTTCCTCTAAATATCCGGGAATTCAGCGTGCGTCACAAAGCAATTCTACTGGTAGGAGCCTTCAGTTTCCACACGTACATTGATAGGCTCACTTCGATATTCGATATTTGATTTTGACTTCAGTCGTTTGAATGAACAGGATTTTCATGATTTATTTGTATTTGATTGAAATGACCAGAATGCTACTGCTTCACTGTCATTTGACAACCTAATATCCAAAGATATTAATTTTCACACAAATGATATTTTTAATGATAAATTTCAAGATATTTCTTCGCCATATGTCACTGTTAATCAATTAAAGTCCAAAGATGTTAGCGAAAAGTTCTCCCTGATGCATATGAATATAAGAAGTTTAAATAAAAACTTTGAAAATTTGCGTATTTTTTTAGATAATTTTACAGACTCATTTTTTTCTGTAATTGGGCTCACAGAAACATGGCTCACTTATAATACTGCCTCTTTATTTAATCTCCCAGGATATCATTTGATAAATAACGACAGATATAATAGAAGTGGTGGGGGTGTTGCCTTCTATGTTAAATCCAATTTTGATTTTTTCATTCGAAAAGATATCTGTCGAATGGAAAGTTTTGTTGAATCCTTATTCATAGAAATCAAAGTGCCTAATCGGAAAGATATTTTATTAGGCGTAATATACAGGCCCCCTGATGCTAATATGAAATTATTTTTTGATTATTTTAATGAATTATTACAAGAATCTTCAGTTTTGAATAAGGAATGTTATTTAATGGGTGACTTTAATATTGATTTAAGTAAATGTAATGATTCTTATTATCCCGAGGAATCCTCAATATTATGCTCTCTGCATATTTCTCACCCTTGATTTCAAAACCAACCCGTGTAACAGAACAATCTGCCACTTTAATAGATAATATTTTTTGTAATGTAAACCCTTTTCCTGATTCTGCCATTATACTTACGGATATATCTGATCATTATGCTATTTATGTGTTCATCTTTACAGTTAAAGACGAAAATACCTCAGAATTATGAAAGAAGGCGTAAGTTTACACCTCAGAATATAGCCCAGTTTCAGGAATCTTTGATGGAAATTGACTGGTCTGACTTATATGTGGTGCAAGATACGAATGTAGCTTATGAAATTTTTATAAATAAGATTGTTACTTTGTTAGATACACATATTCCATTAGTTAAAAAGAAGTTGGGTAGTTACAAACGTGATCCAAGATTGCCATGGGTGTCAAAGTCATTATTACGTTCAATTAATCGTAAAAATAATTTGTATTATGTAAGTAAGGCTAAAAAAACACAGCAATCCCGTGATAAGTATACGGCATATAAAAATACTCTCACTATGGTATTGCGTAGAGAAAAAAGGAATTATTATATGAGAAAATTAGATTTGTTTAAAAATGATATGCGCAATACTTGGAAATTGATAAATGAAACATTGAATAAGCATAAGGAAAGAAATGTTATTTCTAAAATTAAGAATGATGGATTTGAAATAAAAGATTTACGTATGATAGCAGAAATATTTAATTCACATTTTTCAACTGTTGGCCGGAATCTTTGTGCAAATATTCCGTTGTCTACTAAAGAATTCTATGATTATCTGGACGTAGGTAATCAAAATTCAATCTTTTTTTCCCCTGTAACAGTATATGAGATTTTAGATATTGTTCATAATTTACCTTCTAAAAGAAGTTCTGGTTATGATGATATTGATAATATACTGTTAAAAAATATAATACCTTATATTGTTGATCCTTTGTTTCACATTTTTAATCTATCAATATCACAAGGGCAGGTACCAGATGTTATGAAAATATCAAAAATAGTTCCAATTTTTAAAAAGGGTAATAGGGAAGAATTGAATAATTACAGACCTATTTCTCTTTTGCCCAATATATCTAAAATATTAGAAAAGATAATATATTCTCGAGTTATAGATTTTTTAAATAGAAATGACATTTTGTCAAAATATCAATTTGGATTTCGCAAGAAACATAGCACAGCACATGCAATATTATCTTTCACTGAAAAAGTATCTCGAGCAATTGATAAGTTTCAACATACTGCAGGAATCTTCCTGGACCTCTCCAAGGCCTTCGACACGATTAACCACGACATTCTTCTTTATAAACTTAATCATTATGGTATACGTGGGAAGGCCTTGGAGTGGTTCAGAAGCTATTTGAAAGACAGAAAACAATTTGTTTGTATAAACAGTGAAAAATCTTCTTTGCGCTCAGTTGATTGTGGAGTTCCACAAGGAAGTATACTAGGGCCGTTACTTTTTATTATCTACATCAATGATTTTCCAAAATCTTCAAATGTTCTTTCTTTTATATTATTTGCAGATGATTCTAATCTTTTCTTTTCTCATTCAAATCCTCATACATTAGTTGATGTCATGAATATAGAATTGAACAAGATAATGCAATGGCTAAGAGCAAATAGATTATCGCTTAATTTGCAGAAAACAAATGTGATGTTGTTTAGTAATACCATTGATAAATTGCCACATGATATAATTTTTGAAAATGAAGTGATAAAACAGGTTTATTCTGTCAGATTTCTTGGTGTAACTGTAGACAGTAAGCTTTCTTGGAAACAGCATATAGATTGTATATGCCGCACTATTTCCAGTAACATAGGTGTAATTAATAAAGTAAAGTTTTGTTTTTCTGTTAAAAAGTTGCTAATGTTATATTCAACGTTAATTTTACCTTATTTAACGTATGGAATTATAATATGGGGAAATACACATTCAACTTATTTGGATAGATTATTTTTGTTACAAAAAAAAAAAAACACTTCGAGTAATATGTAATACCTCTAAATATTCCCATACTGACGGATTATTTGTGGAGAATAAGGTTTTAAAAGTAAGGGATTTGTATTATTATTACCTTGGTCAATTTATGTACAGTTTGTATAATAAGTCACTTCCTTCAGTTTTTGAAAATATGTTTAATAAGAATAAAAATATTCATAAATACCCCACTCGTCAAACAGATGAATATCATTTGCCCCTTACCCGAACTCTATTTACAAAATCCACGTTTATCTACAGTGGCCCAAAATTTTGGAATTCCCTTGAGAAAAATATAAAAGATTCCATTAGTTTGAAATCATTCTCTAGTAATTTAAAGAAATATTTGATTAGCTCATATGTACCCCATGATTAGTTTGACTGTTTGGAATTGTTGTTCTTTTTTCTTCACCCTGTATCGAGAATGTTGACCTGCCCTTCGCTCTCTCTACTCCCCCTTTCCCCCTCCCGCCCTCTCTTTTCCTACTCTCTTCTGTGTGTGCACAATGTATGTGGATGCATACATGTGTGTGTACGTGCGTGTGTGTGCGTATGTGTA
This sequence comes from Diadema setosum, assembly GCA_033980235.1. Taxonomy (NCBI): domain Eukaryota; kingdom Metazoa; phylum Echinodermata; class Echinoidea; order Diadematoida; family Diadematidae; genus Diadema; species Diadema setosum. The sequence goes on from JAWLSL010000029.1 coordinate 129,863, forward strand.
TGTGGGTACGTGTGTGTGCTTGTGTGTATGTGTATGTCTATGTGTATGTGTATGTCTATGTGTATGTGTATGTGTATGTCTATGTGTATGTGTATACATGTGAAAGCGTATACACTGTACTTCATGTAACCATCCGATTTGATTGAATGAAAACTGTATACTTTCAATGATTAGCTTGTACGTATGGCAAGCCATATTACTTTTTAAAAAGATTTTCTGATATCACGAATTCCCTTTCGTGATATCAAAAATTCGAATTTCTGATATCACAAATTCAATTTTTGATATCACAAATACCCATTGGTTTATCACGTAAAACCAATTTTTGATATCACGAAATCGAATTAGTGATATCACAAATTCAATTCGTGATATCACGAATTCAATTCGAGATATCACGAATTCACATTCTTGATATCAAGAAATACATTTTGTGATATCACTAATTCCAATTTGTGATATCATTAATTTACATGGAATTTCAGCACATATCTTTCGCAAAGAAATAATTTGATTTCGAGCATTAGTTTTGCGCTGAAATTCAACCGTAAATTCTAGCGTTTGTTGAGGGCAGAAATACACAGGGAATTCGAGCTTCAGTTCAGTGCAGAAAACCAACGAGAATTTGAGCGTTAGTTGAGCGCAGAAATACACAGGGAATTCGAGCATTAGTTTTGCGCTGAAATTCAACTGTGAATTCGAGCGTTAGTTGAGAGCAGAAATACACAAGGAATTCGAGCATTAGTTTTGCGCTGAAATTCAGCTGTGAATTCGAGCGTTAGTTGAGCGCAGAAATACACAGGGAATTCGAGCATTAGTTTTGCGCTGAAATTCAGCTGTGAATTCGAGCGTTAGTTGAGCGCAGAAATACACAGGGAATTCGAGCATTAGTTTAGCGCTGAAATTCAACTGTGAATTCGAGCGTTAGTTGAGCGCAGAAATACACAGGGAATTCAAGCATTAGTTTTGCGCTGAAATCCAACTGTGAATTCGAGCGTTAGTTGAGCGCAGAAATACACAGGGAATTCGAGCGTTAGTTTAGCGCTGAAATTCAACTGTGAATTCGAGCGTTAGTTGAGCGCAGAAATACACTGTGAATTCGAGCATTAGCTTAGCGCAGATATTCCTATGGAATTTCAGGAATTATCTTTACATAGTATAACGATAGTTACAAAAAAAAAAAAACCTAAATGAAGAGTTTTGGCAACTCTTCATCATTTAAAGTGATTAGGAATTGGTTTTAAAAGAATCGATAAAAATAAATCGTTTAGCAACATATCTAAAATGCCATTATTGATATGTTGTCAATTACTTCAAAGTCATTATTATATTCTTTTTTTTCTCCATTTCTCGCATCTGATTTGGCAGAGACTGGTTGACTTACAACTTTTGTTTGCGTTTCTCTTTACTCTGTCATGTGAAAGATACTCTCTCCAGACCTCCCCCTGTTACTCCTCCGAGTTAATAAGAGAGATTTTTTATTGCGCAGATTAACAAAATTGAAGTCCTTCGTACCATTGTTTTTTTCTTACTACAAATTCTAACTGTTTGTTTGCCATGCATACTGCTGCATAAACTCCTCATAAGATCTAGATATCTACACTCTTTTTGATCTGGTCTGAAGACTTTTGGGCTTGTGCCTTCCAGTTTTGTTCTCCCCGGTTTTGTTTCTTCAATAAACTTGCCTATATATGATTACACTTTAAATTATTTTACAAAATCATAAACATATTGGGGCAGGCAAACTGTACACCCAACACTATTGGTCTTAATGGATACACCCCTTTGTTCTGGAGGACTGATTTTGAGGAGTGAGAAAATGTCTTTTAATAGGAGAAACACGTTGCTTTATGTGACCACTAGCCGACACCAGTGGTGGACATTAAATTGGCAAGTTTACGACTCCCTCTCGCACCCCGCATGACTCACAGTCTCTCTCCCTCTTATTCTCCGCTGCTGACATACACAGACCAGAGGGTTGATTGCCCTCGGTCGGTCCTCCGCGATACAAACACATGGTATATGCTTGTATAACACACATACACATACAACCACACATAATTATCATCGATTTGGTGGAAGAGTCTTACTGTAAAGGGGATTACCACATGAAAAATGTATCATAATTAACAATAATGTAGTAATAGATGACGATTTGAGGACCAAAACGATGAATTAAATGTAGGCCCTAAGTGAACATAGTATCATTGACTTCATGATAACATGTTGCAAAACAATTGATTTGTATCAATAATTCATCGAATATACCTTGACGATCATTTAGGGAATGATGGATGTGTAAATCTCTCATATATAGTTATTGGTATTTTGAACATTGTTCTAAAAAAAGTTAGCAGTAGTATACCTTCCATCTGAATATCAGCTCAAAAGTAATGTTCCAATTCCCTGTGTATTTCTGCTCTAAAACAAACAAACAAACAAACAAAACCGCTCGAATTCACAGTTGAATTCTAGGGCAAAACTAACGCTCGAATTCACTTTGTATTTCTGCGCTAAACTAATGCTCGAATTCACAGCGATTTTCTGCACTAAACTGATGCTCGAACTCCCTGTGTATTCCAGCGCTCAACTAACGCTCGAATTCACTTTGTATTTCTGCGCTCAACTAACGCTCGAATTCACAGCGATTTTCTGCACTGAACTAACGCTCGAAATCCCTGTGTATTTCTGCGCACAACTAACGCTCGAATTCACTTCGTATTTCTGCGCTAAACTAATGCTCGAATTCACAGCGATTTTCTGCACTGAACTAACACTCGAAATCACTGTGTATTTCTGCGCTCAACTAACGCTCGAATTCACAGGGATTTACTGCACTGAACTAACGCTCGAAATCCCTGTGTATTTCTGCGCTCAACTAACGCTCGAACTCACAGTTGAATTTCAGCGCAAAACTAACGCTCGAATTCACTTTGTATTTCTGCGCTCAACTAACGCTCGAATTCACAGGGATTTAATGCACTGAACTAACGCTCGAATTCCCCGTGTATTTCTGCGCTCAACTAACGCTCGAATTCACAGTTGAATTTCAGCGCAAAACTAACGCTCGAATTCACTTTGTATTTCTGCGCTCAACTAACGCTCGAATTCACAGGGATTTAATGCACTGAACTAACGCTCGAATTCCCCGTGTATTTCTGCGCTCAACTAACGCTCGAATTCACAGTTGAATTTCAGCGCAAAACTAACGCTCGAATTCCCTGTGAATTACTGATATCACAAATTCGATTTTGTGATATCAATAATTCAATTCGTGATATCACAAAATAGAATTTTTGATTTCAGAAATTCGCATTTGTGATATCACAAATAAGAATTCTTGATATCACAAATTCATATTAGTGATATCACAAATTTATTTCGTGATATCACAAATTCGAATTTGTGATATCAAAAAATCATTTTGTGATATCACGAATTACCACTGGTTTTTCACGTGAAACCTATTTTTGATATCAAGAATTCGAATTTCTGATATCACAAATTCATTTAGTGATATCTCAAATTGAATTTTAGATATCACAAATTCGAATTTCTGATATCACAAATTTAATTTCTGATATCAAGGTAGGATTTTGTGATATCACAAATGCGATTTCTTGATATCAAAAATTAAGTTCATGTGGTACACTTACGGGAATTTGTGATATCACAAATTTAATTCTTGATATCACAAATTGAATTCTTGATATCAAAAATTAGATTTTTTGATATCACAAAATGGAATTTGTGATATCAGAAATTAACTTTAAATGTAAAAAAGGCTTGCCATATGTACGGTACATGTATCGTTGTATTGTGTTATAAAGTCATATACAAAGTGTACAATTAATGTATTGTAGTAATGTAACGTAAGTGAGGGGACTGCAATCTACAAGTTCGCTTTTTAGCAGCCCCTCAATTTCCATTTCCATGAAGTTCTTTTAAGAACCAATATGTATTATTATGTTCCAATATATGTAATCATGTCAAAGTGTATTACTTGCGTTTGATTGGAAATGAAAATAAAAAGACATGCATGTGAACATGCATGTGTGAAAATGAGTGGCCGTGTTAGCGGATGTATGCGCAGCATCAGGCACATTTGGGTTACTCATCAGAGTGTTTTGTAATCTATTTGGTTACTCAAAATCCAAACCTTGGTGTTGTCTTTCTTGCCACTTTTAATTGCTTTCCTGTACTAAGAATAACATAAAAGGAAAAACATTTCCTGTTTTCTCTAGAGCTGTAATTACCCAAGTAATGGTGCCTATTGTACCAGTTCTTGCATCTCTATGATTTAGCAAATGAATTGAAATGTACTCATTTTTCTTTGAAAACAAATAATGTGTATGCACGGGTGTGCGCGTGCACACTCACACACACACACACACACACACACACACACAACAGAACAAAACTAAACCTTATTATGACTCAGTTTGCTGAATCAATTTATCCCAAACACTTCAATGATGTCTCGTCCCCTTTGGAAGAATATCATAATTTATGTCTGTTGCTGTCTGTTATTGGAAAGAAGCAGCAAAAAGAGTAGGAAGAAAACAGGGGTTAAAAGTTATTTAAAAAAAAAAGAAGACAGAAGTCATGTTTGCTTAACTGCAGTATTTCTTTTATTGAGACAAGAATATGTCAAATGAATTCTCTTAGAATGCATATTTATCACAAATCATAAGGTTAAGCTAATGTATCACTACCATAGAAAGACACATACATTTGTCTCTTAATATTTCATGGTTTATAAGTAAGTACAAATAAATTCTCTGTAGGCTTCTATAAACTGTGAATATTTCAGTAATAATGCCGGTAACTGGAAGTGGTCTAAACATAATGCAGCACAATTATTTCCACCATCATGTGACATTAGGGTCATTTGCCTTAACCACTTAAAAAAGTATCGATATTATAAGGTATGATTAGAATATTTAATTAATAACAAATAATAATAGCAAATAACAGGTAAACAGGGGCATAAAACCCTTTAGGAAATCAAAACACCACTTGTATAACACAGCTCAGATTTCCCATATTTTACCATAGTAACAGAAAAAGAAGGAGACTGTTTCATTATTTGCTATAATTATGAGCATAAAATCACAAGGGCCAAGTATCTTGACCTGAACTATAGAACTCCCCAATCCTCTCCTCATTTTGACTTTCTGCCTAACACGAACCTCACATTCTTATTTTCAGTTCAGTGCAGTTGTCTAAAATTTGCTTGCTCATGAAGGAGTTGAATGACCAAACGTAATGAACGGAGATGTCAAGCAGGGACATTACAATTGTATTTGAATGACTATTAACGAATACCGTTCTTCATAGTGTCAAATCTAAAAGTATCTTAAAGTATGTTTTGTCTCATAGCAAAAAAAAAAAAAAAATGACGTGCATTTGATTCTCATTTGAATATGTAAAAGTATCATTATGACTAACTTTGTTTATATGCAAATGTCATATTGTATACTTTCGTCTCAAATTAAATAAAATTAAATAAAATCAAATAAATGAATGACGCAAGTTGCAATTTGATTGCTGAGCTTTTTTGGGTTTTTTTGACGAATGTGAACGCATTTTTTTTTTACATCGCATTTCGGATGATATTGACTGGTCGAAACGTTAGTTTGGTTTGGAGAAGACTTGAAATTGACTGAAAATCGTATAGATACCGGTACTTGAATATATTCGTCTTCCATGCAGTGTTAGGCAAATGTCAGGACGATTATGACATATTACATCTAATAGGATGATTAATAACAACACTTAAACGACGTTCGCAGACTATAAGAAAGTAATTATCAAGTTATATTACAGATCGAACCATGACAAACAGAATGGGCTTTCATCTTCTTTCAAAGAAACCAGCAATTTAATCGTTGATCAATCAAAGGCACTCTTGAGTGGCGTCGTACATTACGTTGTATCGCTTTCGTAAAAGCCTGGAAAATTACTTTGCAATGACAACCCTCACCTTAAAGGGATGGTACAGTATTTGTAGAGATGAAAATTTGGCTTTCACTTTTTGCGAGATACCAAGAAAACACTTATGAAATAGTACAGAGCATTCAATTTTAAGAGGAACTGAAAGTTTATTTGATCGTAATAAAATGTGGGTCCCACACTGTATTAGGATCGCTCTGTTTTGGATATCTCGGCCATTTCAAATTCAATTTTCATCAAATAAACGTTGAATCCCTCTTAAAACATGTCCTTTCATATTTCATAAGAGGTTTCTCACTATCTCCCCCCAAAATGATAAAAACCTGAAGTTAAATCTCAACCAAAACTATACGATCCGCCAAAGGAACAAAATAATGATTGATATTGTCAAGCGGTGTGTGTACATGATTTTTTTTTTTCACTTCCCTGAAAGTCTTATACAATTTGTGAAACATGGCAGTGGAATAAGCTGATAGGCCAGTAGACTGATTTTGATCTTTCAGTCTTACGAATGTTTTTTCTTTCTTTTTTTTTTTGCGCACTTATACATTAGGGAGTGGCTGGGGAAGTTGCGCAGTGCACGCGCAGTGCGGGACTTCTTTCATTCATGACAAAATCACATTGCGCAAGTGTAGCCCACGACAATACTGCAGGCAATCTGAAGTAGGCCTATATCTGTGTCTTTCCTCCGCCAGTGACATTTTTCGTCGAACAAGAATATCAAAGGCTTCAGAGTAATTACTGGTATCAGTTTTCTTGATAGGAGTAAAAATGGCATACCTGGCATGGTGTTTTGTCGTTCTTATCTTTTCTAATCGGATTCTGACTTCCTCAGCTCAGGAACCAAATACGCCGTGTAGGTATCTTTTTCATATTTCGTTCTTAAAATAATGTCTCATGTATTTCTTGTATAACATTTAGGTACTTGTCATAACATTGAAACAGTCAATTAAGATTTACTTTCATTAGGTGGGCTAATACCTAGCTGTTTTGATCAAATTTTACTTAATATTATTCTTATAATAAATGAGTTGCGACAGATTCTTTTTTTTCTTTTGACCCATGTACCTCTGAAGTTTTTATGTCATAGGCCTACTCGTTTAGAGCTAATAAACTTGTCAATGTTTAATTTCAAACGAGATCTGAAATAAATCCTTTCCGTCTTCCGAGCGATACAATTTCATTGATTAACGGATAGATTGCTATATAAAACCCCCCTTTTCTGCATTTTATATCCCGCAGATTTGACACTGAATTGTTCGGAAAAACCACTGAAACGCGTGATATCATGCGACGAAAACTGCGTCACCAACTATACCTGGATTATACAGGCACCTCCTGGACGACGCATTCTCTGTGAGATTGAGTATACTTACAACGAGTTCATGGGAGTTTCCTTTCAAGACGAAAAAGCCAACAAAACGTCTGTAATTGATATTCGGAATCACCGTCAGTCTTCCCCATTTTTATCACTGACCCATCTAATGAAGCTTTGGGTATGGCATATATATCTACCCAATTTACTTTGTGCTGAACGTAAAGTGTTTCGACGGTGAGTACTATTGTGACGTTTGTGTTTCGTAATGAGCAAACACGAAGTGGAAACAACTTTTTTTTTTCCATTTTTGGCTTGTATACCAGGCAAAACAATAGACTGTGGTGATAAACCAGACCCACTGAGGATTGATGAGTAGGCGTGTGGTCGAGTTTACGGCATAGTAGCTATCAATAATAATAATAATGATAATAATAAGGTCTTATTTACCCAGGGTAACCTCTTCAGTGTTGCCACTGCTCTGCCAGAGGGCCCTGCCATTATTATTACCCCAGCGTTGCCAGGTACCCATTTATACACCTGGGTCGAGAGGGACATGGTGGGTAAAACATCTTGTACAAGGACGTAAGCGCTGGGCGGGATTCGAACCCGAGTCCTCCGATCGGGAGTCGGGAGTCTTATCCACTATGCCATAATAAGATAACGACACAACTTAATACAGTTATTTCCCTTGTGGGTTGTTGTAAATGTTGTATATAGAAAATAGAATAAACAGAGAGATCAACTAAATGAAAGGGAAATTAAACGGAATGATGTGCGTACTTGTAAATGTATATTCGACATTTCATGTATCTCTTAGTACGGAAGACTTTACAAAGAAAGAACTTTATATACAAACCAAGGAATTGTTCAATATTGCTATCGCTTTGTGTATTAAGAATCCAAGCTAGAGATTAACATGGTTGACCGCATGATCGTACGAATCCATCAAGTTTAGTTTTTTTTTTTATTATTCAATACAATGTATCAACATTTTTGATTGTCCTTATAATAATGATAATAATAATAATAATAACAATAATAATAATAATAATAATAATAATAATAATAATAATAATAATAATAGTCAGTTCTTAGAAACGCATATTACCATAAGATAGTCTCTATGCGTGTACAAAATTAATGAAACAAAATCTATCAGATATTTCTCTATTCAAACATGTAATCAACAATTGTCAAAAAGGTGAGTTTTTAACACAGATTTGAATTTATCAAAATCTGTAATGCATCTAACACTGAGAGGGAGATTATTCCATAATGAGGGTGCCATTTTTCCAAAAGACCTATCACCATATGTCTTAGATTTGACACTTATTTCAGAGAGGAGATTTTTTTATTTTGAGCGCAGATTACGACCAGGATGATATGGCTTGATGAGTTCACTGAGATATGCAGTGGCATTTCCATGAAAACATTTGAATACAAGGGTCAAAATCTTAAACCTGATACCAGCTCTTATGGGCAACCATTGAAGACTACGAAGAATGGGAGTTATACTTTATGATCAAATTTTCTTTTGTGTGTCACAAGCCTTGCGGCTGAATTTTGTTTCCGTTGGAGTCCTTTCAGGTGAGAGTCTGGAACTCCAATGAGCAAACCATTATTATTATCCAAATGACTAAAAATAAACGCATGAACCAGTTTTATATTTTCAGTTGACATATGCTGCGAAGTTATTCCCCCCCCCCAGTCTTTAGGTAACTATAGCCTAAAACTCTATTTTCAGTTCCTTTTCATTAATGCTTGTCCTCTATTTGACTAATTTGCTCTCCTTACCTACAATACATACAAAACACACAAACACGATGTTGCCTCTTTTCGCTGATTTTGCTATTTGATTGATAGAAACGGGAAATAAGCCACTTCTAAAACAGCTTAAACATGATAGATATCATAATAGAGGCAGCGACATTAGACTCTGTTGTGTTTGTTTTTTGGTCTTCATTCATTTATGCTAGTCCACAACAACAACAACAATAACAACATCAACAACATCGAAGAACTCAATCAGCACTGCCTGCAGTGAACATGGTGAATGAGCCCGTTTAAAGCAAGATGTCAATTCTACTATGTTTAATGTTAAATAATCAAAATCAAATCACATCCTATGGTGAAGAGATAATATGTGACCGTGCACCTCAAAACGAACATAAAGTCGCACACACTGATTTTGCGTGAGGACTGAAAATAAGTGAAATGGGTCAACCTAGCCGAACTTGACTTTTTCATATTTTCTGAATGAGCGGGTCTTCTTTTACATTATGCTAAAATTTGGTATCATAAAACGGGCAGGAAAGTGTGTTTTTTTAGCAGTTTATCGCGAACATTTTTGGTAGAAAAGTGTGATTAGGTGTGTCTTTAGAATCCCTTTTTCATTTCTGAAAAACCTTGTCCACACTCTTCACTTTCAACTCTAATAACTTTTGAAAGGATAGTGCTACTACTTTGAAAGTTGGTATTAATTATGGACAGAATGTGTTGATAAGGCATTCTCAATTTCAGCTTAATCTAATTATTCCTTCATTGTTGTTACTCTGGTGGTTTACTTCCTGTTTTTTGTCCCATTCATCGCACAGCCAGCACGGTTTGGTAAAAATTAAGCGCTTGAATAGACACTGTATTTCAGAGCCTCTTTTCTCAGTTAACACTTTTCCTGAGTTTGTGCTTTCTTTCCAATATTTAGATAGGTTAGGAGAGTCCATTTGATTTGAGTTATACATCATTTTAAAGCTTAAAGTCTGCTCTTTCAGAATATGGTCTTAACTAAAAATTCATGTCCGGCGACTTTTTGTTTGTTTTGAGGTGCAGGGTCACATATACATTTTAGAAATCATTTATAGAAGAAGAGATGCAGATACATTTCAAGAGGATTTTCTACTTTAGCACTATTCATTATATTGGCTCAGTATAATCAATGTATTCCCTGTCAAAATCAAACGATACAATAAAAAACACTGTAAATATTTCCATCTGTCTGAACAAAGCACCATCTGTAAAACTAGTAGAAGGACCCTCTCCCCATGATGGATTGGTGGTCCTGGAACCAGACAGATATGTGTGCTTTGATGGATTTAACGTCAGCGCTGCTGAAGCAGTCTGTAGAGAACTTGGCTTCCCAGCAGCAGAGGAGTACACGCCTCAGACATTACCCAGCACAACATCACGGGACAGGACTCAACGGCTGTCATGTCCTGAAGGTGACTCCAGCAGTACTGAGCATGTCGATTTTACCAAAATGATATGTGATTAGTTATTACGTTACAACTAATGGTAGTTTTCAATTCCAAGATGCTTAGAATATATAGGTAATAAGATTTTGATATCGTGTTTTGGAATAAAACTGAATTAAAAGGGAATCAAAGTCAAATATTTTGTGTGAAAGTTCGTAAAGGTCGTCTATTACCATCGTTTACGTTGGGTGCTTTTCTACACAATCTCCTGACTTTCATAACGAAAAAAAAAGTTTGTTTGAGACTTTTCTCCTAGTCTTAATCAAAAGAATACTACCTACCATGAATATTTTGCAGAGAGAAATAACCAAACCTTTACAGAGTCTGTTTTTTCCATAATATTGCACAGGTCATATATATACACGTACTATAAGGAAGTGTTCCTCAACAAGCACACCAGATTGTCCAACAAACGAGACTGTGAAGCTGAAATGCCAAGGTGAGATAAATGAGACTTTGGGATTGTTTGTAGACTTTTGTGTCAATTGAACAAGCAAAAGTGGGTTCAGGTGTGAGTTTTCCTCAATTTGTCTCCCTCTACAAATGGAATTTCTGTGACGATTTAACAAATCGTGGCGTGATCGCCGTCCGTCTCCATTTTTGGCCTCTGAGGCGATAGCACTACGGTTTCTCTACGCTCGACCCGCGCTGTAGGCGATAGTGACACGATAATGCTACGACGCTGCCACGTTTTTGCCGCTTTTCCAAGCCGACGAGACGCGCTGCTTTTGCTATCAAAGCGATTGTATTGCGATATCCGTACGCTTATCAAGACCTCGCTACAACCATGACAACAGTGATACGATCGGAGCGACAGTGATACGTTTACACCGGGCTGGTGCTACGATCTCAAGCGATCGGGGTATAAAATGGGTTTCATGATTGGATTTCGTCATTCAGATGTCAGTGTCAGATCAACATGGATATGCAGAATATGGTTTTACCCTTACATCTTAGCATTCTAGAACGCACCAGTTAGAACCTGATGTGAAATTGCACCATTACTTAAGTCATCCATTCAAATAAAAGGGTAAAATGTGGATATGATAGTAGAGAACTGGCTTACAAGCAAACTACAAATCGGATCCTACAATGAGACAATTTTATGAAAATATATTATATATTAAATATATACAACTTAATAATTTAATTTCATTGACTTCCAGTGGTATATGACAAACAGACAATTTTAATAAACAGAGCAGATTCGTACTAAGTGTACGTGGAAAATGAATTATACACGGTTTTCTCCATGTCCACCATCCTGGTCTGTGCATCACTTTCTTTCGTTCAAGGTTGGTTCAAGTTACGTAATACTGTAAAAGTGGTAATTTTCATCGGCGATGGGGGCCGCTTTCGATGCGCTTGAGTTACGCCAAACGCGTTGCTACCCCGTCAGAGCTACGAATGTGGCGCCTTTAATGCGCTCGTGAAGCAATTGTGATGCGCTCTAAAGCCACGGCGACCGGTGGCGACCTCGCTACGGAAGTTTTGGACATGTTCAAAAACTTCCGTAGCGAGGTTGCCGACCATGGCGATCGTGGCGACCCTCCGCGCTTCTGAACCGCTCAAGATACGATGGAGAAGATTTAAAGCGATCAAGCCACGATCCCCCGCGCTTTGTCGATTTTTGATGATCGTAGCAGAATCGCCATCTAGTGAGATGGGGGGGGGGGGTATAACTCATTTATACAAACATGTCGGAAAAAAGGAACCATAGGACTCGAACCTGTCATGTACTGCTTTCCAGGCAGCGACACCAGACTGTCCCTGGTTGCCGGCCGTGACATAATGAACTTGGAAAAAATACGGAAGCGCAGAAATTCTGACATTGTTAAAGGCATGATTTACCATATGCAGATAAAACATAAACCCAGCATTAGTGCATTTAAATAGTTCTGAAGTGTAAGGGAAAAAAACCAACAACTGTAAAAATTTGAATCAGTAAAATAGATGATAAGTATTGTTAAATATACAAAATGTGAAAAATAGTTATAATAAGAATGTTTCAAGACTAAACCGTCGTGCAGTTACGGTTCCATCATAACTGTATTTCTAGGTAGATATATATATATATATATATATATATATATATATAATATAATAACATATATATTTCAGTATAACGTACTGATCAGCTCATATGCGTATACGTAATTTCTGATATAATTTAGGAATCACGACATCAGACAAGTGCTGCTAGCATGGTGACCAGTATATCATTTTCTATTCCCCATGCCTGCGTAATTGATCAATAATAATGATAGTGATGATAATAAAAATATAATAATCAAACATACTTCGACTTTGCACTTTGAGTGTGTGTGTGTGTGTACAATTCTGAAAAGTTTGGTGACAATCGTCCGAATTTTTTCTTTCAACGTAGATTTCATGATGGTTTCATGAACAGAGTTGTAGAAAATGCTTCCATGTCCTTGTCTTATTTGTAATTATCATTTGGTTCTGTGTTGGTTGTTTTTTTCTTCTTTTTTTGTTTATCATTATTGATAGTTTCCTTCGAGTTTTGTGATCATCCCCGTGATGTATATAATGGTTACTGGCGCTCCAATATGACGGGCATGCGTATACGTAATTTCTGATATAATTTAAGAATCACGACATCAGACAAGTGCTGCTAGCATGGTGACCAGTATATCATTTTCTATTCCCCATGCCTGCGATAATTGATTAATAATAATGATGGTGATAATGATAACAAAAATATAATAATCAAACATACTTTGACGTCGCACATTTAAGTGTGTGTGTGTGTGTGTGTGTACAATTCCGAAAAGTTTGGTGACAATCGTCCGAATTTTTTATTTCAACGTAGATTTCATGATGGTTTCATGAACAGAGTTGTAGAAAATGCTTCCATGTCCTTGTCTTATTTGTAATTATCATTTGGTTCTGTGTCGGTTGTTTTTTTCTTCTTCTTTTTTGTGTATCATTATTTATAGTTTCCTTCGGGTTTTGTGATCATCCCGGTGATGTATCTAATGGTTACTGGGACTCCAATATGACGGGCATGCGTATACGCAATTTCTGATATAATTTAAGAATCACGCATCAGACAAGTGCTGCTAGCACGGTGACCAGTATATCATTTTCTATTCCCCATGCCTGCGATAATTGATTAATATTAATGATGGTGATAATGATAACAAAAATATAATAATCAAACATACTTTGACGTCGCACATTTAAGTGTGTGTGTGTGTGTGTGTGTGTGAATTTCTGAAAAGTTTGGTGACAATCGACTGAATTTTCTATTTCAACGTAGATTTCATGATGGTTTCATGAACAGGGAGTTGTAGAAAATGCTTCCATGTCCTTGTGTTATTTATAATTATCATTTGGTTCTGTGTCGGTTGTTGTTGTTGTTGTTTTTTGTTTATCATTATTAATAGTTTCCTTCGGGTTTTGTGATCATCCCGGTGATGTATCTAATGGTTACTGGGACTCCAATATGACGGGCTTTGGATCTAAAATAACTCTCACCTGTGGCGAAGGTTTTGTAATCGAGGGTAATGCGACACTGCTGTGTTCAAGTCAGCCCGGATGGTCGACCTATTCCCCGGTCTGGAACTCATCTGCTCCATCTTGTCGAAAATTGGAGAACAGAACAAACGGTTAGTCTGTCTGTCACGACTCAACCCAATCACCACATCATGACAATCAAAATGTTCCGCTCCATTCCTGGCAGATCGCACCCAAACCATCACAACAATGTTGCAAAAGACCACGATTGGGAAGCCATGTCTTGATCTGAGAGCGATAACTTGCTGCGGACCGCTTTATTGGTATTAGCCTTGTTCAAGGCGCATCACATCTCCCCCCTTAAGACGGGAAGTTATGGAAGAACTTTCCAGTCAAACTGCAAACAGTCGTTACAAACATGTTCCGAAACACAATACATAAAATGCACAGTTGTGTTTTCATACACTAAAGTCTATTCTTCACATAAACAAGCTCAGACTTATGAGCCTTATCAAAACCTTTCTTGAGCGTAGGCTAACTGTCTAAATATAGACCCACTACCTGCTCGGAACAAGCATGTGCGTATACGCGCAAAACTTTACAACCACAACATTCCTTGTTTTCTTTTCTTCTTTTTTTTTTTTCTGTTTGGTCATAAATCATGAAGCATGTATTCTCTCTTTAGCTTTCCTGAAATGCTTATGAGTATCAAATGGCCAAACATTTCAACACCTAATCGAAGTCTAAGAAATGCTGCTGGTTCAGAACAAAATACACTGTACTTGTATCATGAAACAATATACCATAAGTATGGACATATCAAACTTCTCTCTTAGTTTGATGTGCATATGCTTGAGAAAAACCGCTACACATATTACTAACTAACCTGCATACACTGACAATCATGCAGTTTGAATAATGAACTTCACACATTTTTGTTGTGATTATTGTGTATGTCACCAATAATAGAAGTAATCTTCCATTCACTATACTTAGTAACCATTTTTACATGGTGAGCTTGTAGCAATCTCAACTTTGTTAAAAAGCTGATATAACAACGTGTTCTGCTCAACTGTTTGGTATGACAAACATCTCTACATTTCTAATTCCTTGACACTTCTGTTCAAGTACTGTAAAGCCTTGTTCGTCAAGACAATAAATGCATGTACAGTAAGTACACTAGAGTACAGCAAAACAATGCAATTATGAACACCTGCTATACTCTCTGTTTCTGAAACAAGATATCACATGAATATAACCTGATTATGTCTGTACACCTGTATGGTCTCATGAACCTTACACATTCACAACATTATGAATATCATAGTGTCATAATTTCACTCAGTCGATATCTATGCTATGGAAAATGTGTATAATTGGTCAATTCTGTGATGCCACAAATTCCAACTCTTGCAAATTAAGCATTTGAAAAAAAATGCAACAACAGCTTTTGTGTGCTTGTGTGTGCTTTCTGCAAACAGCAATGCAACTTAATTTGCAGTTCCAATTAATACAACGTCTACATTATACCCTGTATCAAAATATGCTGTATTACTGAAAACCCCTTTCTTCAGCATATAAAGCATAAAACATAGCAAAACTCATGCTATATCACTTGAAATGATTTTGCCCTGTTTTGGTGCAAAAATCATGACAATTTGGAAAACACGCTGTCTTTTTCCCTGCAGACAAGAACAAAAAGAATAAATTAAAGCAGTGTACACAATGTTTGTGTCATCATTTAACATGAGAAATATAATTTTCTTACAAATGCATGGAAACACATTTCTTTTGTCTCGTATTGTTCATGTTTCCAAGTCATTACCAGTCTTATTATCTATGGATAATAAGCACATTTGGTGTCCTTTTGTCCTATCCGTGGAAATATGCGTACTTCTATCTTATCCACGGGACAAAGCGTCTGCAATGACATTGTCTTTTCCGCGTACGTGCTGTATCACGAGGTTGTACTCCTGTAGCACTAGCGCCCATCTGGTTAGGCGTCCATTTTTGTTCCTCATTCGCGACAGGAACACAAGCGGATTGTGGTCGGTGTACACCAGCACTGGATACCTTGTAGTGTTCAGGTACACGTCAAAATGACGAAGAGCCATGACGAGCGCTAACGTCTCCTTCTCGACAGTGGAGTACCGTCGCTGATGTTTGTTGAATTTTCTGGACATGTACGCGACGGGATGGTCAACTCCGTTGTCGTCCTTCTGCATCAGGGCTCCTCCTCCTCCTGTGTCACTCGCGTCCACCATAAGAATGAACTGCTTGTCGAAGTTCGGCGCTGCAAGAACCGGAGAACTCGCTAGCATTGCCTTCAGCCGGTTGAAAGCAACTTGACAGTCATCTGACCACTCGAACTGCGAATCTTTCCGCAACATGTTGGTGAGCGGTGTTGCAGCATCAGCGAAATTATGGCAGAACTTCCGATAGTAGCCAGTCATGCCCAGAAATCGTCTCAGCTCTCGCTTACTCTGTGGGCGGGGAAAGTTCAGGATCGTCTCCACCTTTGCTTCAACAGGCTTGACGGAACCATGTCCCACAATATGACCCAGGAACACGACTTTTGCTCGGGCGAACTCACATTTCCTCAAGTTCACCGTAAGGTTGGCACTGGTCAAGCGGTCAAACAGTGCTCTGACTCTCAGAAGGTGGTCCTCCCATGTATGGCTGTACACTATGATGTCGTCGAGATACGCCTCGCATCCCACCAAGCCAGACGTGACGGTGTTGATGAGTCTCTGGAATGTAGCGGGCGCGTTCTTTATCCCGAACGGCATCACTTTGTATTGGAAGAATCCGTCAGGAGTCACGAATGCAGACAGTTCTTTCGCTCTTTCACTGAGGGGAACCTGCCAGTACCCCTTCAAAAGGTCAAACTTACTGACGTATTTGGCATTCCCTACGCGATCAATGCAATCATCGATGCGGGGCAAAGGGTACGAGTCTGACTTTGTTTTCGAATTGAGCAACCTGTAATCCGTACAGAAACGCAAAGAACCATCCTGCTTTGGAACCAACACACAGGGAGAACTCCATCCACTCTTACTGGGCTCAATAAGGTCATGTTCAAGCATATATTGAACTTCCTTCCTCAGAACATCCATTTTCAATGGATTCACACGATATGGGTGTTGCTTGACAGGGGAGGAGTCCCCCACATCAACATCATGCACCACCACACTAGTACGACCTGGTACATCACTGAAGAGGTGTTCATACTCATGGACTACATCCATCACCTGAGCTCTCTCTACTCCTGGAAGATGAGATAATGTGTCAGAAAGATTTGCTAACACCTCAGAATTCTTCAACATCAACTGCGGAATTTCCACATCATCACTACTGCTAGACTCTTCAAGTCTAGAGAAGAAAGTATCAGCCAAGATATCCTCTTGCTCCTCTTTCTCCAGTTCACGAGCCATTGACCTGGTAACAGCACATGAGGGAAACACATCAGGCATATCCTGAACCAATTTCTCTGTGGCTTCGTCAACCACGGGTGTCTTACTTGGGAGAAAGTGAGGCAAAACCTTCTCTCCAGCGATATCATTGCCGAGCAATAAGGTGACACCTTCGACTGGCAATGTAGGCAAAATACCTACTACAACTGAGCCACTGACAAGATCGCTCTTCAATTCAATATTATGAAGAGGCACTCGGACACTCCCACCTTCAACTCCCCTCACAAACACTTCTGAATCCACAGAAGATTCAACCGAAAAGGGCAATGTATTTGCACACAGGAGACTCTGTGATGCTCCTGTGTCCCTCAAAATGTGAACCTGAACCTGCTCACTATCAGGCGTCAAACTAACATACCCTGAAGATATGAAAGGTTTGTAATTCTCTGCCACCCGTTCAAACGATGGCAGATGATCTGTGCAAGTGATAACAAAAGCATCTGGCAATGCTTTGGGGTTGCTAATCCCCTCTTTTTCTCGCTTCTTCTTCAACTTCCAGCAAGCTGACATCACATGTCCATCCTTCTTGCAATAGAAGCAAGCCTTGTTCGGCTTTTGATCAAGATCGGGCTTGGGAATGCTCGGAGCAACAGCTCCTTTTCTTGGCACACCCTGGCCTCCTTTCTTGCTTGAAGAAAGTTTGAAAGTACCCTTGTGCGTAAGCACATACTCATCAAGGAGGACAGCAGCTCTCCTGGCACCATTCACTTCCCTTTCCTCCAGGTACTGCCGCTGATCTGGCTGAACACACCTCTTCACCTCCTCTAACAATACCAACTCTTTCAGTTTGTGGAAATCATCAACACCAGACGACCTTAACCAGTGTTCGAAATGGGTCTGCTTGTGTTGCACAAAATCAGCAAATGTCTGATCATCCCGTCTCCTATAATTCCGAAACAGTTGCCTGTGGGCTTCCGGCACCAACTCGTACGCCCTTAACACGGAACTCTTCAAATTCTCATAGTCAGAACACTCTTGGATAGTGAGAGACGCATAGACCTCTTGGGCCTTCCCTACCAGCGAGCTCTGTATCAATGTCGGCCACACTTCCTTGGGCCATTCTAAACTCACAGCCACTTTTTCAAAGTGCTGGAAAAACTCTTCTACCCGGTCTTCACGAAATTTCGGCACCAACTGAGATTGCCTTAATGCATCAAATTTTGATGACTTTGCTGAACTGCTGGAAGAAGGTTCATTCGATTTTGCATCGATTGACTTGATTTCGAGTTCTATTTTCTTTGCCTCGACTTCCAGCTGCTTCATCCGAAGCTGGATCTCAATTTTCTTCAATTCACTTTCTGCAGGGGTTACCAAAGGTGTGATAATTTCACCATCATCTGTCCCTGCTTCATCCTCTGACAAAGAGGCAGGCCAGATACCAGTATTGGTAAAAAACTCAGAAATTGTGTCCTTGATCTCTGCTTTTCGATCCGATGTTTTGATCGGGATTTCTAAAATTCGAGCAACTTCCACCAGTTCTGCCTTCCTCAGGTTATTAAAACCTTCCTGAGTGGGTTCATCAACAAAGCTCTGCACGACATCAGCCATTGTGGGAATATCAAAATCAAAACTTGCAAGAAGTCACAAATCCTCACAAAACTACAAAGCCTTAACAAAAGAAATGCACTGCATATGAGTACACATGTATGCATGAACCCAGTCACACGCGCAGAACAGGCAAAAATTTTCTACGATAAGCAGAAAACATCAAAATCCCTAAGCCTTCGAATCAGGCATACAATCAGAACACCACGGCATCACATTAGCATGTGATCTAAGGACATAGAGTGAGTATACACACTCACTACAAACGACCACATAGCACGATTGTGCAAACCAAGGAAAATATATCAAAGCCTTTAACCGAGGCTAATCTTCCTGAAAATTCGGCGTGACCCGTAGCCAATGTGTACGCAAGCCCCCACACATACACATCCAGCATACGCACACTCACAAACTGCACTAGCCCTACACACGACGCGCTAGACCGACCGTCTGCGACTACAAAACACGTGCGAGCCCAATGCGCAATACCCACGCTATGCACTATATACGCACACAACTGAACGTGAGAATCCTCACCCAAATCGGTCTACACAAGACCTTCATGCAAAAACGACAAACGTCCCAAACGTGAGAATCCTCACCAAAATCTGCACTACCAGGCCTTCACACAAAATGTAGCCTATACAACTACTAACACAGTCAATGACTGCCAAAGCCTACGCAGCATAAATGTTATACACAACGTGCACAACCAAACGTGAGAATCCTCACCAAAATCTGCACCAGGCCTTCACACAAAACGTAGTCTAAAAACTACAAACACAGTCAATGACTGCCAAAGCCTACGCAGCATAAATGTTATACACAATAAATGTGCACAACCAAACGTGAAAATCTTCACCAAAACGCATGTGGCCTGTCAAAACCAACATGCAAACAATGCAGGCCCAATACATAAGCCTGTCATCGACGCTATACACTTGTCTACATACTAAAACAAACGTGTACAGCCAAACGTGAGAGTCCTCACCAAAACGCATGAGGCCTAATAGAACCTACATGCAAGCAGGTACATAGGCCCGATACGACATGAGCCTATACACCATCGACGCTATACACTACGTACTTACAGCACACGTGTACAACCAGACGTGAGAGTCCTCACCACAATCCGCATGGAACATGCGAAAGAAAACGGCTTGTCTGTTCATTTTCCCGGACAAGGTCCCAATTTGTCACGACTCAACCCAATCACCACATCATGACAATCAAAATGTTCCGCTCCATTCCTGGCAGATCGCACCCAAACCATCACAACAATGTTGCAAAAGACCACGATTGGGAAGCCATGTCTTGATCTGAGAGCGATAACTTGCTGCGGACCGCTTTATTGGTATTAGCCTTGTTCAAGGCGCATCACATGTCCAACAGCACTACAGCATAATGACCCCATATTATAAATTCCTTGGAAAAATTGCACCGGGCGATTTTCATATGAGTGTAGGTCGATAAAGCTGATTTCTGTGCAATTCGTTTGTTTGTTTGTTGTTGTTGTTTTTTTCAGCAGAGAGTAAACATACTATCTTGTTATGAACATGAAGTTTGAAGGCATGAAACAATTGATGCAAGAACATGTTTGTGAACTTAAAGATATTGCGTGGAGGCTCATTTTATAATTTTTCATTAATGAGTGAAATTTAAATGTGCAAAATGCAAACATCTAAAGAAACAGTCAGGTAGCAGTGATTTTAAAGTTATTATATCATTTGAATAATGATCCTTCTAACTTTGACGTTAATTTCGTAATCTCTCACTAACAGATAGGGGAGAGTGGGGTAAACTGGGACGCGGGAGAAGCGGGACATCTCTCATATTTCAAAAAGTTTTGACCTATTTAGCCTTCAAGTCTTATCACCTATTAGGCAGTTGGTATCAGAGTACAAGCAAAAGGCAACAGTTCTGCAACAACTCTGCTGGAAAGTTTAATATTGAATTATTTTTTGAAACTTTTTTCATTTCCTTGTATTTTGCCTTCAGTGTGAAGTGTTTTTCTTTAATTAATTGTATTGATTTAACAGGCACTTAGCACACTAAACATGTAGGCCTTGTGAGTTCCAACATTTTAATTAGAAGATTTTGTAAGAATGTGCAAAATTGTGATGTTAGCCACCATTTTGAATTGTAGGATTATTTGAATTCATCAAATCACAATTGTTGTCCCCCTTCACCCCCCTCTTCCTACTATTAATGGAAGTTAAACTCCCAAAATGCCTCAAATTAGATTTACGACGAGGGGGACAATCACGCTTTACTATAATAGGGAACTTGCAGGGCTATTCTTTGGCATTGGTTTCCTTGATATACATTTCTGTTTATTTGATATTATTTTAGTTACAGATGAACAGTGGCAAGATGCAGACATAAACACAACGACTGCAAAAAATAAGGAAAATACCGCAAGTGAGTATTTCGTAAATTGTCCATGATTGTGTGTGTGTATGTGTGTGTGTGTGTGTGTGTGTGTGTTCCTATCAGTTTTTGTTTGCAGTATTGTTCCCCTTGGCCTCTCGTGCTTGCATCTGTTCATTGATTCTCCAATATTGGAAAGAGACAATTCAGAAAGAGATTTATTGTCTGCGCCGTCATCATCCTGAGAGGGAGGGTATAGTTTTGGTTAAGACCTAACTTCAGATTTCTGATATTTTTTTTTTTTTGTGAGATATTGAGAAACGTCTCATGAAAGATGATAGAGCATGTAATTCCAAGAGGAACTTTTATTTGAGGAAAATCGGTTTTAGAATGGCTGAGACATCCAAAAAAGAGCATTCCTAATGAAAAGCGGAACCCACCTTTAACTAGGATCGCTTTGCTTTACTTTGTTTTTGGATGTCTCAGTGATTCCTAAGCCGAAGCCAATTTTCATCTAATAAGTCTTGAATTCCTCTTAAAATGGTATGCTCTGTATTAGTTCAAACGTGGTTTCTTGGTATCTTACAAAAAGTTAAAAGCCAATTTCTCATCTCCACCAATACTATACGATCCCTTTAAAAACACTATATTCTGATCAGTTTGCTCTTGACGGACTCATCCACCGCGGCTAATAGGATGTCAGCATAAAGACACGAAATAACTTTGTTGTTGTTGTTGTTGTTGTTGTTGTTTCTAAAACATAGCATGGTGGTGAAGGGACAGGCAGCCTACAGCAGGGCCCTAAACAGGAGAATACTCTTGAAAGTGAACCGTCTTTTGCGTGATCACTTACAATTTACCCCTGTCTTCTTACTTGTGTGTGTGTTTTTTTAATTAATAGTTGTGATTCAGACTACTGAAGAATTGACGACATGGCAAGAGACTACTACAGGTGGGCTTTGTGTCTAATGACATCATTTCTCATGCAATTTCTGTTCATCCTTCCTTTATGTTAGCACAGCAAATTTCTCGTAAACACAAATCTTGTCGCTTGTGACAATGAGATTAAGGTTTTATCCCTCTCCGCAAAGGACATCTATACTGGTGCATTTTTTGACAGCAAGCATAGGCAGGGGTGTATGCAGGATTTTTTTTCTGGGGGGGGGGGGGGTCGTAATCAAAATTTTTGGACCTTTGCCTTTGCGAGGGAACGAAGCAACCGAGCGGGGGGAGGGTGTGGGAGGGGGGTGTCACCCCCCTCGCACGGTAAGGAGTTTTTGAATTTTATACCTTAAAATGGGGCCACTTGGTGCATACAAAAGTGACTTTTTCGGCATGGCAGTGCGGCTTAGAAATAAGGTATGGCATATTAAAACTAAGTTACGAAATTTACGAGGTTTTTGCCAATTTGCTGGAACACCACCTGGTCACTTTTTTTTTGCTGTTGTATACAGGGTAAAAAGCCCTCGAAAAACAAAAATGTCTTTTACAAAAAGTGGACCTTTTGAAAATTTTTTTTGGGGGGGTCGTAAGACCCTCCCGACCACCCCCCCCCCTTGCATACACCCATGATAGGTAAACGGTTTTTAGTCAACTATGCACAAATAATGGTTTCAGCTCGTTATTCCGAAGGTTCGTTATTCCGAAGGTTTCTTTTAGTCCGAAGGTTCGTTATTCGGACGTTTCGTTATTCCGAAGGTTCGTTAATCCGAAAATGTGATGAATTTTGGTATTCCGCAGATTCATTAATCCGAAAGTGAAATAAGGTTCGTTATTCCGAAGGTTCGTTAATCCGAAAATGAAACAAAGCTCGTTATTCCAAAGATTCGTTACGGACCCTACATCATTTCGGATCAACGAACCTTCGAAATAACGAACCCTATTTTATTTTCGGATTAACGAACCTTCGGAATATTGAACATTATTTCATTTTCAGATAATCGAGCCTTCGTAATAGCGAACCCTATTTCATTTTCGAATTAACGAACTTTCGGAATAACGATCCTTCGGAATAACGCCACATATGTTCGGATTAACGAACCCTTTTTCATAACCTTTAGGTATAGGGAATTTGCGTGTTTCGGATTAATGATAAAGATAAAGACATGTCAGCTTGATCCGCTCCCTACATCTGTCCTCGGAAAATGTGTCGACATTCTCCTTCCAGCAATCACTGATATAACAAATCAGTTATTAGCATCAGGGATCTTTCCACGTGGCCTCAAGACTGCTTTAATCACACCTATTTTAAAGAAGCCCAATCTTGACTCTGAAATATTGAAGAATTACCGACCAATCTCCAACCTTCCTTTTTTAGCCAAAGTTATCGAGCGAGCAGCCTGTAGCCAGTTCACTGCTCATCTTCACTCACATTCTATCTTAGCTAAATCACAATCTGCTTATCGACAAGATCACAGTGTTGAGACGGCTCTTGTGAGAGTAATGAACGATATTCTCCTTGGCCTTGTTGCAAGAAAGGAAGCTGTGGTCATCCTGCTAGATGTGACTGCGGCATTTGATACCGTTGACCATACAATTTTATCCCAGAGAATGAGGCAGCGTTTTTGGATATCTGGTACTCCAGTAGAATAGATTGAGTCTTACCTGAAGGAAAGACGTCAGCAAGTGGTATTAGGACAACATGCATCTTCCTGTGCACCATCAGAACGTGGAGTACCGCAGGGATCAGTGATTGGTCCACTCCTCTTTGTGTGTTACACAACACCAGTTCAAGGCATCATTGAGTCGCATGGCTTCAGCTGCGCCATGTATGCTGATGACACACAGTTGTATATCACCGTAGACCCCGTTGACATGGAACGTACTCTCGAAGAACTGGCCCAATGTCTGCATGAAGTCCGTCGCTGGATGTCCAACAATTCTCTGATACTAAATGACAGTAAAATGGAATTGCTTCACATTCTCTCCAACATGAAGCCATGTAAAGAACTCACTTCTTTGACTGTTGACAATCTCGTAGTTAATTTTTCTTCATCTGTCCGTGAACTTGGAGTGCTTTTGGACAGTCACCTCAACATGAACAGTCACATAAACAACATTTGCCGTCACGGATCCTTCGCTTTGAGCAAAATTAGGAAAATTGGTTGTTATCTCAGTAAATCCACTACTGAACTAGTGGTCCACGCCCTTGTCTCATCAATCTTGGACTGTTGCAACTAGTGCTGCCAGATGGTGATTTCGGGAACCAAAAAGGGTGAAATTTGGTGATTTTTGAAGTTGTTTGGTGACAAAATTTTAGCCTGGTAACCAAATCAAAATTTGGTGATTTTTGGTAACTTTTTGGCGATTTTTAGACCAATGAAAAATAATCACACTAATTGAAAACGAAAATGCATTTTACAAAAAGTTTTCTCCTTATTTCCTGTAGAAACATACATGTGCCCCTTTTTGTCAATCGACACACACAAACACTGGATATCCATACACATTGTACACATTTTGCATGTAGTGTGTGTGACTACGGCGCACCGAAAATTGCACCGAGACTCGCGCAGAGTGCTTGATTAAGGTTTATTTACATCATATTGTCTTGAAATTGAAGCCTTACCTACGCTTTTCCAAATTTGGTGATTTTTTATGGCTTTTGGTGATTTTTTACAAGCCTTTTGGTGATTTTGCTCTGTTGGGACCTGGCAACGCTGGTTGCAACAGTCTCCTCATTGGACTCCCAGACAAACAGGTCTCCAAACTTCAAAGAATTCAACATTCCGTAGCCCGCCTTGTTACACTTGCCAAGAAACGTGAACACATAACCCCAATCCTTCAGGATCTGCACTGGCTTCCTATAAGATATCGCATTCAATACAAGATCCTCCTCATCACTTTCAAAGCACTACATGGAACAGCCCCGCACTACATTACAGAACTCATAACCCCATATAAGCCTACTAGATGTCTCCGATCCTCTGCTCGAAACTTGCTTGTTGTTCCTACCATTCGAACAAAGTCTTATGGGGAGAGGGTTTTTTCTTTTGCTGCACCTACTCTATGGAATTCTCTGCAAGACCCACTAAGAAGTCAGATGCCAATAGACAATTTCAAACAAAAACTCTAAACCTATCTTTATGAAGTAGCCTATGATTGTCAAACTTGAAGTCATTTTTCAGCAGTACTGGCAACTCTGACCTTTAATGTATGTATATTTGTTAGTGATTGTAGAGTATATATATTGTGTTTGGTAAATTGTAATTTTTGTTGTTATATTTTGTATTATGGTATAATTTGTTTCTTTGTAAAGTGCATTGAAATTCTTTTCAAGTCTGAAATGCGCTATATAAGAAGTTATTATTATTATTATTAGTAGTAGTATTATTAATGAACCTTCGGAATAACGAACCTTCGGAATAACGAACAGCACCCCAAATAATGTATTGTCCATACATACTGCAAATTGACATAAGAGGGAAGAAGTAAGATGATGAAATGATCACGGTCTAGTGGTAAAGGAGAAAACGTTAAATCGATCACTTCTTTTTTTCAAGAATACCATCTTATTGACATGTTTGCATTCCTTCAGGCATCTGTAAACCTTGTTAATCAAAACATCACCAACCAGATGCCTACAAATTGATAAGACATTCGATGTGACAAGTTTGTGTTTGATGTATGGAATCAAGCTGTCTCGGCAGAGACATAAAACCCCTTTACATCATAATGGCTCAGTGACAGGAAATGTTCACACGATGTTATTCCAATATTGATTTTTGTCATGATAACCATGTAAGAAAACTTTCAAAAACAAACAACCATTATTATAGATCTACTAATCAATTTTGGTAACGAAGACTCGTACGAAATCTTTCAGATTCTGGGGGCCTTGCCATAAAAACTACTACATTGACAATTGGAACCCCGATCCTTTGCCTTGTTTTCATACTGGTGTCCATCAATCGATGCATGGCTTGGTGCAACCGTCATAGGAAAAAGTGAGCATTTAAACAATCTATTCTCTTATGTTTTTTCGTGTGACTTCTGTGTGTAGACTACTGGAACGTGAGTTACCCTTCGAAGCAATGAACATTTTTTTCGATAATGTAAATGTATTTTGTTTTAATATTTATCTATTTATCCGATTTTTTTTTTAACATTCTGTTCAGTTCTGCTGACATCCAGCAGACCTGCTGTTCAAGGAAGCCCTTTATATCTACAGCAAACTTTTAGAGATATACAAAATTTATAACAAAAGGGTTGATGGTAATTTCGACAAAAAAAAAATAAATAATCGACAAAAATTCACCAGTACACATAAAAAAACACAAAGGTTTATGTATACTTTTTGCAGAATCCTTACATTGAATATTTATGTTAATGCCCCCATTATTTGTCATTTTTTGTGTGT
Source organism: Diadema setosum (assembly GCA_033980235.1). NCBI lineage: Eukaryota > Metazoa > Echinodermata > Echinoidea > Diadematoida > Diadematidae > Diadema > Diadema setosum. Next base: position 156,611 of record JAWLSL010000029.1, read on the forward strand.
GTTACCTTATCTAAAATGATGCACGATAACAAATCGATTTGACACTTAACCGTCAGATCCCCCCACGCACACACTTCTTGCAATAAATGAATGTCCATGGAAGCTGAATTTGTTCTATTTTTTGTTGGTTAAGTAAACTGTAAACAAAGTTTCTGCATAAATTTATTATATAAGCATGGAGTTAGCAAATCTTCTACCAATTGAGTTAATTATGTGCTGTAACTGCTCTCATCTTTCTTTATTTTTTAAAGGATTAATTCACGAAAGACAGAGTAAAGCGTTCCCTTCTGAGTATTTTCTCCCTCTTGTCATCTCTATAAAAATGTAGGCGCCAAGCAGATTCCGATAGCTCGAATGCCAATGTCAATCCCGACTCGTGCGCAGTGTCCCATTCTTCGACGGAACATCAGGACAACAGAAATGGGGATGCTTCCTCTCGTCAGGAGATAATCTATCACATCTACAATTGTGCGGAGGTAATCAATATACTATTTTCTCTGACAAACGCCATAGTAACATTCAATGACCAGAGATTCTCAGCCAATCAAAACCATAGATCTTACTGAAACTTGTCAGGGCTGACAACTTTCATGAAACTGTGCCCAGATTGCTTTCAGTCATTATGTTTTAAAGATTTTTTTTTCTCCTATTTTTCCTATTGCGGAATGTTGGTGACTGTTAAATGCTTCTAAGTTTCAAAGATTTTTTTTTGTTTTTTATTGAAAGAATCAAGAGCTTCACTAGTCAGACTCTTCGATCTTATGTTGTAATTAATCTGTCACAGAGTCATGTAAATTTAATAAAGTCAAACCATCTAACCAGCAGAAATGATAATAATGTGTGCATTTTCGAAACTCTCGACATTTCTTGACAGGACGACAATTTTGAAGCGGAAATGATCAAAGATTCAGCGGACACGAATTCCCGGCATCTCCATGACGTCATAGACCAAGACAGTGAATACTTTGCCGAGTATCAAAACGTTAGAGGTAATGAAAAAATAGAACAATACATGGACATGTCAGGAACTGTTATGCAGAACATTAAAAAAGATGTCAAATTACATCCACGTAGGGATACTTTCGCAGCAAATGAAAAGGATGCTGATGAATACGAGTACCTCTTTTCCAATGTGAGTCAAAACAGAGTAACTGGAATCAAACCTCATGCACGTTGTGATACGACAGGGACTTTTGTCATTGACAATGTGCTATCCGACGATCCTTTACCCTGCGGAGCACCATTCATTCCGCCCATTCCTATAGGCGACTCTACCAGATCTAGTGACTTACAATCAACAGTTTACGAAAATATCCCTTCAACTTTTGACCGATCCGCACTCGCCAGAGAACCGCAACGTGCTCCCAAATACCGGATCATTGGTCGAAAAGATAAACGCGCCCCTCCTATCAGTCTGAACGATCCTCTCTATTCTGTCTCAATTTATCGAAAGAAGGAAAGGGAAGAACGCGGAGTCGATGAAAATGGGTACCTCATTCTTGGAATATGCGCTGGAGAATTTGTTGATGAGCGGCAAGTTGGTAAGGACAAAAGAATCCCCACAGCATCTTTGAATGAAGTTAAGACGTCTTCTAAAGTAGATCTTCATAGAACTCAGAACTCCCACGGTAAAACCAGATCGGTAATTTACGACAGCATTCCCGATAACCTAAAGCTCTAGAGATCCTGTAATTCCTTTTCAAGATTTTAGTCTCCAATACGATGTGACTATATATAAAAAAGAAAACCAATGACACCAAAACACCAGGCATAGTCATGTCTTCGAGAAAAATCTATTCTGCAGTGTTGCGTATTGTTGCTGTATATTATTTAAACGTTATCCATGTAATTTTCATATATAGGTATTATAGCACTTTAACTTTCCTTGATAGGGAATACACTACTAAATAAGTTCAAGACGCAATTCTGTGCCATAACTGGCGTGTCTTCAAATAAGCGAAGTTTAAAAGGCACTTAATCCGTTGCAATTAGAATGTTATCGATACTCATCATTGTCTTAGGAGAATAAAAAGATTATGGAGAACAGCAAAAGAGATTTATTGGTTACAGCTAGCTGAAAGACCAGCAGTCTCACACTCGTGTATGATAGGGTCTTATAGTATATATAACGCATATCTCTTTTATAGTGATAACAATTTACTTTCTTCACGTGCATTTTCCTTGGGCTCGTTGTACATCTATATTGTATTGCACCAGAAAAGTGAGTGAAATCTTGTAAAAGGTGGCGACATGAAAGAGAAAATAACTCCAAAGGCAATTACAATATAGAGGCCAGGAAAAAACAAAACGATACAATAACTCGTTCATTAATATATCAGGGCTGTAAGCAGACGCAATCATACAAAACCCTCACAACATTTTGTTTACAGAGATGATACTTATAATATGGTGGGGGTGTCTCAAAATGGCTCCGACTATATAATACTTGACTTTATTGCAAAATGTCATTGTCACGATAAGCAGAAGGCTGCACGCTTTCTGAGAAAGATAAGAGATATTAATTGAAGAGACGCTTACTTATCGAATTGGAAATGGAGTGAGGTGAAAATGTCTTTGCCTCACAACTGGCCAAGTGAATTGATAATGTACGTGAGATGTATTTTGATTAGTAATCTAAAATCCAAATTTGAAATACAAATATTTGAAATAATTTCCTTGTACCCTAGCAAATCTTACGTAAGCTATGAAATTTCGTATATCAATAACATTGAATAAAACTGGAAAGCACATTTGAATTTGTGAATTTGATTTTTTTTTTTTTTGTATTCAATTAGATATTGTAACCAATACATGAATTTAGACAGAGTTCCGTATGGAATCACATATATTCAAATGATAAGTGTTAGTCTCTCCAACTAATGGTAAATGCTGGCAATGAATGTCTTATGTTATTATTGTAAACCATTCCAATACTTTACACCGCATGCTTCTGATGCTAAGTCGATTAATTGCATGATTGTTTAAAAACAAAAACTTCCAGTAGCATACCTTCATATTCTAATACATTGTACATTGATCAAAAAAGAGCGCTAATAATCCCTGGTAGATGTGGCACCTAACGGAATATAAACAGAAGCAACAGCTAATTTTTGAATATCGAATTTATAAAGAGTATCAATGAACAATGGCACAATAAACTGTTGAAGACATTGAATTCATGAATCACGGATACCAGACTGTCTTTCAACATGATCAATCATTATCGCAATAATGATTTCCGAATTTATATAAGGCTTACGAGAGTATAAAGAGAAGTCGTTGGCCTTTTAAAGTACAACAAAGGTGTATGTAGTATACATATTAAGTGTATTACGTTGCTCGACACTAACATTTTCTCGTGCCCCGAAAAAGAAATGTATTGGCATGAGATAAAAGGAGAGATAAAATTCAATTTCAAATTTTAGCTTCCCGGTGGCCCGACAATTTTTAATGGCTATTATGTATATACCTGAACGCCTGAACGTGTACGTAGTCTACATACACATAACTTTGTTTGATATCCCGCAAGATGCCAAAAAATGCCAGAGCATATGTAGGCCCTATACATATGAAGCATACAGTCAATTTCTGAACATTATGTTATTTTTCCTATCAAAGGCCAACTTCACTTTCACAGGGCAGAATTCTGTTCATATTATATATATATATATATATATATATATATATAGATATATAAAGAGTTTGTTCGCAAAAGCCGATAAGTCCATATTTGCCTAATGGAGATATTTGCGATTAAAGGTCAAGAAAAATAGAGAGAACAATAAGAAAATGTTTGCTTCTTTTCACCATAACTTCAAAAATGTATTTTTATATGTAGTGACCAATATATCATTTAAAAGGTATCATTTTGTACTTTATGACAGAGGCTATACTTTAAAATCTTCAAAAATGGACTTATCAGTTTTTGCGAACAAACTCTTCATATATATATATATATATATATATATATATATATATATTGCAAAGAGCTTTCAACCAAAAAGCGCTATACATTGCAAAATGATGGATTTAGCGCCTTTGGATGCATGCGCAATATTCATTCGGTATGAAAAAAAGGTATGCTGTTGTGAACGTAGTATTTTTCATGATTATTCTGAAGATCTTGGGTTGATTTATGATAGTCTTCTTGAAATCGTTTACTCTCGTAGGCCTACATCAATCATTTGAATTGTGACACAAAGCACACAAAAGCTTCTTTTGGTTTCCAATTTGGACTAAGAAGTCAGATTAGGTCATTATTAAAGACATCTTCACTAGCAAAACACAAACAAACAAACGAAGAGAAGTCACGTGACTCTCGACGGAGCGTAGTCTATTATAGTAATGTTTAAGTTATTGGATGTATACAGGAAGACTCATCCTAAATTCAGCTCTGCAAATGCGGTTCAGAGGGGTTTTTTTTTTTGGTACAGAAGTTCATGTGATATAGTATCTTGTTTTTTTAGTCAGATAATTTTGGGCTACTAAGACAAGTCATAGGGAATTTTAGTGTTGTTGGTGTTTTGTTTTTGTTTACTCAATCATGTTCTCATACAAAACTTGGAAAACAAGTGTACTCGGTGGGATGATCACTACTACAACTAACTTGGTATTGCTTGGTTTATTTCTGCATTTTCTTTCTCCAAATACAATAACATATGAAAACAAAGTGATACAGAGTATGCACAAAATGGAGGACATAACATGCAAATCAATAATCTTTGTCAACTTTATAACAACATCAGTCTGTGATAGCATATGAATCAACGCAAATTGTTAAAGCATACTGTATCTATATGTGAACAAAGAACAAATCAATACATGGGACTGCCATCATAAGCAGAGCTTGAAGTGGATGAGGCCCTATGTTATACATATACAAATATAATTCAAACCAATAAACCTACAAAATAATAAAATCTTAACATTGTACATTGTTGTATCTTAAACACGTTTGCGCTCGGTAAGCAGTCAACATTAAATATTGGTGTAGTCATTGTTAAAGAAAAGGTATTCAATAATTTTTGAATTGCTGATTGTAAACTGCAACTTTGATCATTGTTCAAAAAGATAATCAATAAGAGTTTTATGCTCCAACCCCACCCCTATAGTTGATCTCATAGTAATAGCTACTTACACGAAAATGGACATATGTAATACTGAATCAATGTATCTATCTCAGATCCCTTACACAACATACGACAAACCTATCACGTCATGATAATGAATTTATGCATTTTCAGTATGGAATTTGTTTAATTCGTTTGATATACATAATTTTGAACAAAAATGACTCCTCACCTCACCATTGTCGAATGCCTATAATCCAAAACTGTTTGTCATTGCTTTCAGAGATCATTCTTCACGTTAGCTCAGTAGATAACGATTGGTGATTTGTATCGTTTGCATTTAGGACAATATTGATATTTACAAACCTGCCAACCACTCCCCCACCCCTTTTTGTTTGAATCCATGTTCACAACAACATTTTTTTTTTGGATCAATATTCTTTTTCCGGCCCTAGATTTTGGAATTCATGAGATAACAGCATAAAAGAAGCTATAAGTTTTATACCTTTTTAAAAAGATTTTTCTTAAGAATTAAATTCTGGTTTCTTTTAATTTCAGGCGATTTGCCTCAGTTTCATTAATTCAGTACATATTGTAAAAAGATATTGTTCATGAAGGCATAGACCTAATAGGTCCATGATGAGGGGACTGCAGATTACAAACCAAACTTTTCAGCAGTCCCCTTCGTTGCCCACAAATCTCCTTTCAAGCTATAAATTCCACAGTATATGACCGGAATATTTTGCTGTATTCATACTTGTTGGAAATGAAATAAATGAAATTAAATGAAGAAAAAAAATAATCAGGACCATATCCCCTCACATCAATACATTTTAAGGCACACATGCTCGGTCAGCTAAATATTTCTATCAATACTGTCAAAACAGATATGCAAAGAGAAACAGGTCGCAGCGAATTGCTAGTCCTCAAATGCTTCACGTAAGTCCTTTACGACAGTATGCAAATAGTGCATGGTCGTAGGCCTACGTAACGTAATGTGAGTTTGTGTGTACTGGTTAATTCTTCACTAGGTGAAATACCCATCAAAATGTGTTGGATTCTATTTCCTTCTTTGACATCTTGTATAGAATTAATCTAATTTATAAAACCCAGGGTTCAATCATCAAACCCTCGCCTTAATAAATGCTTGATTTTATTCTTCCTCCAGCCGTGTGGTAATGATGAGTGATAGGGCCATCATGAATATATATTTGATGAATTGAGATACCACAACGTCCTCAACCGAAATAATGGAAATGGTCGCACATAAAGTAATGAATACGTTACTTATCGAAACTATGACAAACAGAATGACCTTTTAAATTTTCTTTCACACAAATTCAGCAAATTAAAAGTTGATCAGTGACACTCTTGAGTTCTGCTGTAAATCTCATTGTATCGCTTTCGTAAAAGCCTGGGAAATTTAATTGTGGAATGAGATAACACTAGGTAGTGATATGCTTGAGCATTGATATATAAGGAACGATTAATGATTAACATTGTCAAGTGGTGTACGTACATGTTTTTTTTTTTTCGCTTCCTTGAAAGTTGTCTACAATTGGAGAAACATCGCAGTACAATAAGATCACACGACTGATTTTTTTTTTTTTAAGTTTTATGCACGTTTTTAACGCAGGTAGGGAGTGGCTGTGCATAGTTGCGCAGTGCCATCGCGCGCATCGGGACTCCACTTCTCTCATGACAAAATCGCACTGCACACATAGCATACGATTTTACCGGAGGCAAACTGAAGTGTCTGCGTCTTTCCTCCGCCAGGGATATTTTGCATCGAACAAGAGTCGGTGAACAATATCCACCTCTGAGTAATTATTGGACGTATCATTAATATTGCGATCAGGAGAAAAATGGCACGCCTGACATGGTCGTTTTCTGTTCTCATCTTGTGTAATCTGATTCTGACTTCCTTAACTTTGGAACCTAACAAGTCGTGTAAGTATTTGTTTCATTATCTTTCTTCCGACTTTGCCCCATGTTTCTCGGAGCTCTTGAAGCACTTGTAATAACGATCTGAAAAGTGTATTTAGGCTTACTTCCATTAATTAGGCTCATATCTAGTTAGATTAAAATGATCTGTACTGAATTATACTTATTAACAATTAGCGATGACTGATTTTTTTTTTTCTTTTTAACCTATCTGTGTCTTTGGAAGCCTTAATCATTTAAAGCTACTAAGATATCAACATCTGATGTCAATATCTTCATATTATTATTTCATTGAGATCTAAGATAAATCTTTACAGTTTTCTAATCTTCACAATTCAAGAATTAATTTCATATAAACAGATTGCTATGAACTCCTTTCCCGCTTTTTACGTATTGCAGATTTAGCACTGAATTGTTCGGGAAAACCACTGGAACGCGAAATATCATGTGATAGAAGCTGCGTCACCAACGATGTCTGGATTATACAGGCAACTCCTGGACGACGAATTCTCTGTGAAATTGAGTCGATTAACAACAGGGTACTGGGAGTTCACATTCAAGAGGAAATAGTGAACAAAACGTCTCTGATTTTTACTGTGAATCAAAGCCAGTCTTCCTCCTATTTATCACTGACCTACCGGATGAATCTTTGGATATGGTATATATGTCCACCCAATTAACTTTACCCTGACCGTGAGGTGTTTCGAAGGTAAATACCTGCTATAGCGACATTTGTGTAATTGCATTAAGCAAACACTGAGCAGAAAATATATTATCTTCATTCTTTCAAAACAGTAGACCATGGCGATAAATTTGACCCACTGAAAAGTGCTAAATATTACATTTAAGTTTTTTTTTTAATATATAAACAACATAAGCTATGGTATACGTGTTAATATATTCGACAGTGTAAAAAATAGTCCATCTACTATGTCCCTTATAGTACAGGCTTTGGAAAAATATTACCCAGTATCTTCAATCTAAACGAAATTGTTCATTATTGTTATTTCTTTGCGTAAATCCACGGTAAAGAATATCATAGTCGACTATTTGTCATCCTACGAGTCCATCACGTTCAACTTAAAAAAAAAATCTTTATTCTGCCGTTTGCAACAATAGAATTATTATTCAGCATTTTATTTTGTTTATTACGATGATTTCTTTTGTAAGATATTTAGTAACTATATAGCATGACACTATGTTTCCTCCATTAATACTTGTTATCAATATACGTTAATGATTCACTGATCCCCTCTCCTCTTATGCACAAAAACACGCACACAGACACGATGTTGAATGCTTTCATTCGGTTTGCTGTATGATTGATAAACTCACGAATAGAATATAAAACTTATTGCATTACGCATGTTATAGGTCACTTTCGCCATCCATTCTTCTAAACAATATTGAATGCATGCACCCCGCCCTATCCCCCCCCCCCCCCCTTCCCCGAGTGTATAGTTTTTCTGGGCTGCCACGTGTTCAAGCAACCGCTTATAGTGGCAGTACTTCTTCTGCATAATTTCTTAGATGATTAGTTGCCAATTTGGTAATACAATATGAATTTTGTTGATAGAACTCATGTACACATGTATTATCTTTCTTCGAATCATGAGCATTATACTCCGTATATTGATGTTATCTGTGGTATTATTGAAAAGATTTTTATTTATGTATGAAATTATGTTGATAAAAATAAAATTAATAAAGCAGACAAGCAAACAAACATGGAATAGAAACCACATCTAACACAGATAAAGCATGATAGATATACATTATTAGGGCAAAGAAAAATACTCTTTATTTATTTTTTATTTTGTTTTCATTAATGTACACTAGTCAACAACAACAACAACAACAACAACAACAACAACAACAACAACAACAGGAAACTAAATCGGCAATGCTTGCAGTAATTAAGTCCATTTGAAGCAGACGTCACTATTTCAATGTAAAGTCAAATCACATCCTATATACGTTGTGGAATTAATACCTTAATAGTCTCAGAAGATATATGCAGACATATTTCAAGAGGATCTATCGAATCTATTCTGACACAATTCATTGAATTTACACATAATGCAACCAATGTTCTCCTTATATCTTAAGTCGAACGATCCTGTAAAAAAAAAACTATGAATCTGTCCATCTATCTATACAAAGCACCATCTGTAAAACTGGTGGATGGACCCTCTCCTCATGAAGGATTGGTGGTCTTGGAACCAGACAGATATGTGTGCTATGATGGATTTAACGCCAAAGCTGCTAAAGTGGTCTGTGAAGAGCTCGGCTTCCAAGCAGCAAAGGGGTACTCGCCACAGACATTACCTACTACAGCAGCACGGAACGGGACTAAACAGCTGTCATGTCCTAAAGGTGACTCCAGCAGTACTGAGCATGTCGATTTTGCCAAGATGTATGTGCGCAGTTATTACGTTACAAAGAATAATAGCTTTCAATTCCAAGATGCGTAGAAGATATAGGTAGGATCTTAATCTCATGTTTTGGAATACACCTGAAAGGGAATCAAACTCGAACATCTTGTGTGAAAGTTCAAAAAGAAGATCCATTACCATCGTTTCAGTTGGGTACTTTTCTCCACAACCTCCTGACGTAACGAGAAAAAAAAAGTATGTTTGAGACTTTTCTCCTAGTATTCATCAAAAGAAGAATGTTGCTTATCATAAACATTTTCCGTGCAGAGTAAAATAACCAAATATTTACAGAGTTTGTATTTCTTTTCCATAACATTCCACAGGCCATACATATACACGTATAAACGAGTGTTCCACGACGAGAACAGATTGTCCCAAAAACAAGGCTGTGGAGCTTAAATGCGAAGGTGAGATTAAATGAGACTTTGGGATAATTTTTAGACTTTTTTGTTAATATGAACAAGCAAAAATTGTTCAGGTGTGAGTTTCCTTCAAGGTTGTCTCTCTCTCTCTCTTCAAATGGAATTTGCAAGATCGCAACTACTGATCTGTAACTACACTAACAAACATTTAGGAAAAAAAGGAATTATGGGACTCGAACCTGCCATCTATACTGCTTTCCGGGGAGCGACACTGCCACCAGGCTGTCCCTAGTTGCCAAGATGAACTGGAAACAAATATCCAAGCTCAGAAATTCCGACATTGTTAGCATGTCGAAAAATGGGCTATCCAGTCATATTCTCAGATGCATAATAGAACGAACAATAGAATTAGAATACTGGTTTATCTGGTCAAGACCCACAATAAATTTAACAAATTCATCATATGACCCTATCGATTAATACGATGTGAAATTATGTAAATTGTCTGGAATGACCCTCTAGATATTGCAAGTAACTTTGTATTCAGTTCAGTTTGTATGTTACCCTAATAAATAAAGATGGACATAGCAGTAAAGAAAAACAAATGAAAGATATATAAATTATACACATAACGGATCTGCTAGAAGAAAATAAAACAATTGTCTTTCTTTGTAGTTGTAAAAGCATTTTCTCCTTCTGACCTTGTTCAAATTTCAAATTAGATTTCATGTTGGCTCCATGAGCATGATGAGCAAAGGTGCATGCTTCAATGTCCTTGTCTTATTACAATTGTTTAGTTGTGTGTTGTTGTTTTTTTTTTATTGTTACGGATACATTGTAGTTCCCTCCGGGTTTTGTGATCATCCCGGTAATATGTCTAATGGTTACTGGGACTCTAATATGACGGACTTCGGATCCACAATAACTCTCACATGTGGCCAAGGTTTCGTAATCGAAGGCAAAGCGACGCTGCAGTGTTTGAGTCAACTCGGTTGGTCAACATATTACCCGACTTGGAACTCATCCGTCCCATCTTGCCGGCCGTTGATAAATTCCACAAACGGCAAGTCTGTAATACAAATATTTTGACTTCTTCTATAGCATCCCTTAAAAATCGCACCGGCCGATTTTCTACCATGCCTAGAAATACGCATATTGGGTCGATATAAGGCTTATTTCTGTGCATTCGTATTTTCAGAAAAAAAAAGAGAGAAATCTCTGCTATTTTGATATTGATCTGTTGATAAGGATAAAAACGTGTTTGTAAAAAAAAAATAGTTAGTTTGATGCTCGTTTACTCTGTTCGTATTGATGTATTGATAAGGCAGAAAGTATGAAAAAAATGGACAAGTCAATGGTAGCTGTAAAGTTTTATGTTTATTTATTGTTTCATTACTAACTTTCCTGTGTTTGATTCTCTTGACCTAGTCATCTTGATTATTCTTCATACTCTCAATCTAATAATCTCTTCATAACGATTACTACGGAGGTTCAATCCCCACAATCACGACAATGCAGGGTCGAACAAACACGAGGCAGGGAATAATTGTGTTTATATATATATATATATATATATATATATATATATATATATATATATATATATATTGCTAGGGAACTTGCAATTTTATCCGGTGGCATTGGTTTTCTTGATGTACATTTCTGCTTTTCAGATGCTTTTCAAGACATAGATATACACACGACAGCGGAAAGCAGAAAAGGTACTGCAAGTGAGTAATTCCTAATTTCTTCATAAATGTATGTCTGTGTATGTGTTTGTTAGTTTGTTTGTTTGTTTTTTTGGAAGGGCACTTTTCCCAATATGTCCTTAAATTTGTCCGTGTTTATTACATTTTTAAAAAGATATCAAACATAAACAATTAAGAAAGAGACATGTTGTCTGATATGTTATACTCGTCATAAACCAAAAAGAAACAAACAAACAAAAGACATAAAAACCTCCTAAGTCATTTCGATCAGCTAAACAGCTACATCAAGAGGTAGGCATAACAACACTGTGATACTCATTATCATTATTAATTTTGTTAGGCGTATCATGGTGTGGGTTAAGCAGACAAACAAGGGACTTCGAACAGAAGAATACTGTGAAACCAGCTGTCTTACTTCTGTCTATAGGCACAATAATAGGTGACATTCATCCTCGGACCACTCAAGGATTGAAGGCATTGCAGCAGACTATCGGCACATCTTCTTCAGGTGAGATTCGTGTCGGAATGAGATTAGCAGTTTCAGTTCCTAATATGTCTCGTCTATTTCTTTGTGTGCCGTCGATTGTTAATTGGAAGCATAATTTCGTGATTGATACATAAATTTCATTATGTAGATCATTATAACTGGCTTAGTCTTCCCCCTGGAAAAGAAAACACACACACACACACACACACACACACACACACACAAAATTCCTTCACCTTTCTTTTGAGGCATACTAAGTAAATAGGCCTATACATGTTGCACTTGAGGCTGCCCGTGTTAAAATTGATGTTTTGTACTGTACCTCAAATAATTAAGCACATATTATACGAGACAGTTTTTTCAAAGAAGCTGTGGACCATTTTTTTTTGCATATGTGTAAATATTTTCTAAATCTATCTACAATACAGCATTTTCGAATTTGCAAATAAATGATTTCGAAATTTGGACTTATCGACTTTTACGCAGCATATCACTGTGCCATGTTGAATAGACTTATTGTTATTATTTTTTTTCGTACCAAGGTGGTGAAATGTCAAAGCCATTTTTTCTTTCAAAATTCTCTTCTTATTTTTTTTCAACAGTCTATCTTTGCTGCCAGTCATCTGGTAGAGTTTTAAAATAGTGGAGTATCGCCAAACATGATTGAGAGCAGATCGTCGTTATATTTGTTTGATACAAATAACACAGATTGTGAGAGACCCGATGAAGCTTTCAAGATGATGATATCTTCTTTTTTTTTTCATGGTTCTTTGCTGTCTTATTATAATCCTAATTGATAAATGTCATATGAAATAGTAAGATGTGATATGATCATCAAATCGAATGACGGTTACGAGAAATAAACTTGACGCCATAATTTATGCACCAGGGATTCACTAATTCTTTTAATTTTCACTATACACTGTTGGTCAAAAAGGTGGAATAATTTTGTTTTGAATAAAAGTCGACCGATTTATTCATATTTAAAATGCTGTCTGTAGACAAGCTGGTTTGTTATTGATTACGTAATGTTTCCTCATTATTCAGATGATATTTGAACATGAGGAATTTGTTATTATGTAACGAAGTTGCCTTGTGCAGACTATAAATCCCTGTGCAGTTGAAATATTGCCCTTTTTTTGCTGATTTTGCACCGCGTAGAGAAGGTTTATTTTTTCCTACTTCCATGTACTGTTTGCATTTAAAATCGGTACAGAATCCCCCTATAGACTATATGGCTGGTCCAACGCTGACGGCAATGCGCGAGAGAGTGATAGCGCTTAGGCATGAGGGCTTCAAGCAGACTCGTATAAGGGGAAATCCTAGGGATTTCACAGGGTGCAGTCTTTAAAATCCTTAAGCGTTATCATGATGGAGGAAATGTAGTGCCACGGAAATCACCAGGACGTCCCAGACTGATAACGAGTAGAGATGATCGCCAAATCTTAGCCGCAGAAACCGGAAGTTACCCGCGAGTCGTCTTCAACTCTTGTGGAGGACACATCATGGAATCAACGTCTCAAGATCAACAGTCAATCTCAGATTGATACAACATGGCTACCGAGCACGATGATTGGTTAGATGTCCACGCCTGACGGTTCGCCACGGGGTAGCTCGTCTCCTTGTGGACAGGCAGCGCAGGACGCTTCAACTGGGACATTACCAACACGTTATCTTCATGGACGAGAGCCAGTTCATTCTTGACCGTAGAGATGGGAGACAGCGAGTTCGTCGGCTAGCTGGCGAAAACTTTCGGGATGATTGTATCTACGAGACAACCCAAGGTGGAGGAGGCCCAGCGATGGTCTGGGCCGGAATCCATTACGAAGGAAAAACGGCACTAGTGGTGCCGGGTGGCATCACTAGTGGCGTTTACTTATCTAGTGAACGCCGCTCTCTGCAGGGAGATATTGGAGTTCCACAGCCTTCCATGAATGAAAGACATGTGATTCAATATCCGACTGCAGGATGATAACGACAGACCGCACAAGAAGACACTGTAGTTACAGAATTACTAGAAGTAGAGGGGGTTGAGCAGTTGCCATGGCCAGCTTGTTCGCCAGATATGAACCCCACATAACATGCATGGGATGCAATAGGCCAAGCCATCAACGGCAGAGAGGTCATTCCTAAAAATCTGCAGGAGTTGGCAGCTGCGTTGAGGGAATAGTGGGAAGCCATACCTGTCGACGTTATCAAAAACCTGGTGGACAGCATGATCACAACGTCTACGCGCTCTGATTCGTGCTAGGGGTGGATATACCCGGGGTGGACATACCTGAAATGTCCATCCCCTTTGTGAAATCTTAAGAGCAATTACTGAATTTGATGTGAACTTGTCAATGGAATCACAAAACGAGTTATCTGGAAAATTGAATGACGTTTAAAACAAATATTCTGTTGATAAAGTTTCTTCCGTAATATTATCAATGCTGTTTCATGCCCATAGTTTACAATGATTTAGACATACTTGTTAAAAATCACTGTGAATGTGTGTAAGCGGCATGATAACAAAGTCAAGTGATTGATATACATCAAACATACTAATTATTATTTTCCAAGCACATTGTAATAGATATGCCGTTAAAATTTGAGAAAGAAAAATACTCCACCTTTACTGACCAACAGTGCAAGTGAAGACATAATAATAATTATAGAGACAATGCGTAAAATATATAAGTACATATTGCTGTTAGGACTTGCCACATGTTCTAACATTTTCCATGATTGAATAACGAAGAACATTTTATTGATGTTTTATTTCAGTTCTTGGAGTTCATCAGATAAACTACACTCTTTTATCATTCATCCTGGGAATCCTTCTGTGTATCATCCTCGTACTGTTTGCCGGTCTGTTCATGGTTGCTCGGTGTAATCGTCTTAATAAAACGTGAGTGAATGCAGTAGTCATTTTTTTTCTAATTATTCTGCTTTCCTTTTCATATTGATGTGTTCGGTTTATGTGTGTGCGTGGGGGGGGGGGGGGGTGGCGCTCAGTAAGCTCTTGAATTTTTTTCCTACTTTTTTTTTTATTTAAGCAATCTTCTCCCTGTGAAATGATCTGTATCAACACAAACTTGTGATATATTTAATAATGATAATCAAAATTTAAAATCCTCCTTATTGTTTACAAGATGTGCAATAATCTTGCCCCATCTTATCTTAAAGACTCAATCTCCTCCACTTCAACCCTCCACTTCAACCCGTTCTCTCCGTTGTTCCTCCACTCTCCAGTTATCACGTGGTCCCCGCACCTGTATCCCATTATGGTGATAGAGCCTTTTCTGTTATTTCCCCACTTCTTTGGAATAAACTCCCTCTTTATATTCGTAATGCTGAAAATGTTGATAGGTTCAAGTCATTAGTGAAAACTTATCTGTTCACACAACCTTAATTCTGTTGTTGTTGTTGTCGTTGTATCATTATGTACATAATGCTGTATTTTACTTTTATGATATACTTTCTTCTTTTCTTTTTCCCGATTGATGCGCTTACATCAGTATTAAGCGCTATGTAAATGTTATTCATTATCATTATTATATTTTTGAACGTATAGTAAACACCTACACTGAGAATTAATAGCATCAGGAATGTTGAGTTGTTGTACAAATCATGATATAGGCCCTACACCCATGACACAATGACCACCTCATATAACTCAAATATCGTACATATATTTTTCATCTCATATATCGTATAACTTAATACGCGTAAATGTATATATTTCGTGTCTATTATTCGCAAAGGAACAGACGTAGGCCCCGGTATGCTTCGAATACGTCAAATGACCACTCACGTGATGGGCAATTGCAGACGGATCCTTTAAACACCTTTGCTGCTACTCCGAGAACGACTAGACATGTTCCGCTTGACTCTGTTGGTAGTGACGCTGAAGCAGGCGACCACATCTACCATGATCCTGAGGGGGTAGAAAAGGAGGCTTCCCAACTGTCAAAGACGGAGCAAGTCTTCCCCTGCACAACTTTCGCACAGACCAACGTCAATACCACGGTCAGTACCTTTCTGACCTCACCAGGTATCCCGTGTTGTCAAGAAAATAATAGCTCCCATGAAACTTCGCCGGATGAAGCAGCAAGCTGTTATAAGAACTGTAACTACCAAGATGTTGATCCTCGAAGAAACAACAGACTGACCGTTGGTGTTTATGAAGCCCATGGTGGAGCATGCCTGTTTGATGACGAGTTTTATAATTCGCTGAACTTTGGAGTCAGGTCCGACAGCATTTGCACTCGTAAACAGAATACAACTAGCAACAAAACATACCCAAATCGCGGAACTGTTACAGCTTCTGATAAGAATATAGAACTGGTAGCGGATTATGCTCAGTCATGTAGATATCCAGACCTTGCCATGTCCATTAACATTTGTGAAGACAACGATTATGATCACATCAATCATGCCTCCCACAGGGACCTTCCCCAAAATCACACCCCTGCTTTCTTGCCTTCTAGTCCGAATTTGCAGCACAAAAAGTATACAGTGCACTCTTCCAATATAAGTTCTGTTAAAGCGTCACCTTCTGACGAGGTAATGTACTTTCAATTGAATCCAGAGGACAGTTATGAAATTGATCCCCAAAAGGAACCACATTTCCATGGTGCCTTTGACTCCGACGAATATAGTCTGCTAAATCCAGAGAAATATTCTAAAGATATTCTTCCTCCAGAAGTGACAGATACGGATAGCTTCAATAAGCCCGCAGATTCAATGAAACTAGTTGGTTTCGCTTCAAAGCCCGAAACTTGCGAGGAACTGTACGCACGGGTGAACAAAGAAGGTGGAACACTTTTGCCTTCAAAAGCAGTAATGAGTGAGGGGTTTTATGCAGAGGTGGACAAAGAACGTAAAACATGTGCTTATCCAAAGCCAGAATTCTCTGAGGATCTATACATTAATGTTACTCACAAATAGATCCTCAATGAAAGAGGACGAAGCGTAGGCGGTACTGAAACATGTAATGTTGCAGACGGAATCAGGCGTATATTTTCTGTTTTCCCCAAATCTAGTCCCATATGATTCAAATATGTTATTCATTTATCATTCTAATACTTCGTGAATAAGTTCAATGATAAATGTTCAACCTTACCAGCAGCAACAAGTACTGTTTGAGCTTTAAAAGGATTGTATTGCACTAGTTAAGGTGAGGATTCAACTTTTAATTCTTTGCGAGATACATAGAAAGCACCCTTAATATTATGAATGTTGGAAACCTTACAATTCCAAGTGGAATTTAAAGTTTCTGTGATAAAAATCGGTTATGAAATGGTCGAGATATCAAAAAACAAAGAAGAAAAAGTGTTCCTAATAAAATGCACGTCCCTCAGCCATCTCAGTCATTTCAAAACGATCTTTAAAAAAAAATAACCTTTGAATTCCTCTTAGAATTATGCTCTTTCATATTTCACGAGAGGTTCTCAACTGAACTTCCATCTCAACCGAAACTGCACCATCCCTTCAAGCATTTATGCTGTCTTTCTCCCCTTTTTCATCAGATGAAGTCATTACATGGTGGTTATTGTTTTAAGTAATTAAATAACTCAACAGACAAGTAAACTTGGAACAATAAAACCAACAAACGTTGGAGCCCCTTTCTTGCTTTCATGATAAAAGATTATGATGTTTCACATGTCAATGTCAATGTTACCACAGTAAAAGTAAACTAAAATGGAGGAAAAAGTAAAAGACATGATGCAAATGTGATAACGGCGGAGCTAATCGTGACAATTTTAATAAGAATGTTTTTACGATCTACCACATGACATTGTACATACAGGTAGGGTACTTAGAAGATGCGATGAATGATAATTATAATGCTCCTGGCACAGAATAGTTTTTGCATAATATAAGAGGCCTGTTACACTGTATACTGTACTCCCAAAGGGATGAATTAAAGGATATAAGTGAATCTTATCAGAAAGTCCGATGAGAAAATCGCAATATTTACAAATTGACTATGCTACGGATGAAACACCTCTTTTGATAAATGTAGGCAATGTCAAACATGATGATATTGCATGTCTTTTATCATTTAGTCATGAGATATCCATCTTACCCTTCTGTACAAAATGCCGCTAGATACCATGCAAACAAAAGTGATACATACTGACGTACACACACATTACAATACACACTCTAAAAAAATCCGAGTCAGAACTGACCCGGAACTGGGTCCGTTGGGGTCACACACCGTTCCGGGTCAGAAATGACTTGGAATCTGGTCATGAAGACCCCGAATGGGGTCACCCTGACTCAATTCATGACTCTGAATGGGTCATATCTAACCCCATTCCTTGTCATTTCTAACCCGGAACGGTGTGTGACCCCAACGGACCCAGTTCCGGGTCAGTTCTGACTCGGATGTTTTAAGAGTGTATAATATGTATATGTATGAATAATTATATATGTTAACTTACTGTATATAATGGTGTGTGTGTGTACATTTTTCCAAATAACTTCACTTTTTCACTTTATCAACACGGCAAGATGTATCTCACGCAAAAGCAACTGACGTGCATCAAACCATTGTAAGGTCTTCGAGTCGGCGCGTAATTACTTCCGTTGTAAATTGTTTGACGACTTGACAGTTCCACGCATTGAATTACATGCCTTTATGACTGCACGATTTAAAAGTCATTGTACGGAGTAATGCGTAATGTTTCGAGTCAGCATTGACATTAAGCGAAAAAACAGATTAATGAACAAGCATTAATAAATAAATGCAGAAACAGAAATCTATATTTCCAGTATGCATGATTGCACAATTACTAAGTATGAAATGAAACATAATTAGAAAAATACAACATAGAGAGAAACGACTTTTAAGAGAATAATTTTGACTCTTATCAATACCTCAATGTGCCGATATGTCACGAATTATGCAGGTTTAATATGTCAATGCGTCAAAAGTGTAATACGAGAAGACATTGGTGAAACTATTTTAAAGTAAGTTGGTTGTTTTAAAGTAAGTGTAACCATTAAACTATCCGTGATGTATACAATTGCGCTTTGTGAAGACTGTTGATTTTATCAAGTTTAGTATCACACTGAACTTAATAATCAGAAAGGAAACATAAAGACGATAGCTACACATATTCTAATGTAGCTTTCCCTTTAAGAGTCTTTAAGTTGTTACTTTGAAGGAACAGAAGAGCTTTGTAGATCGAAAATTTCTATAAGTATAATTGACAATAAAAGCAAAGGATCTTGCGTTGTAGAAACATCGAAATATATCCAAAATAACTTTGGTTGATCATTGCGTGCTCTTGAATAGTGACTAATGAATGAAATGTATAAATGTTGTAAACCAAAGTACTGTTCTCTGTTCTTTAGAAAACGACTTTATAGAATACTGATTAATGGCTTCAAGATTTCCAAGTGTATGAGTGATGTGTCAAGATGGTAACCCTCAAGATGGAGGGGTGAAGAAGGACGAACACAAACTTACAGCATAATTACTTTTCACAATAATATCCCGAATCACACGATGACAGCATTAAGTGCAGCATAACAACAACAGATAAAATATCAAATTAGAAACTATAAAACGCTAGTAGGGTATATAAATGTTAATATATATATATATATATATATATATATATATATATATATATATATATGTATATATATATATATATATATATATATATATATATATATATGTGTGTGTGTGTGTGTGTTTATACAAATGCATTTATCATGAAAACCAGTTATATAACGTAATAAGAATGTAAATATGCGAACACGGAGAATGCATTTTTAGAAAGTTTGGAATTATTGTGGATATCATGTAAAATTTCTTTAAAACACTTTGATAGAGTATTGAACAGTTTTCAATGGTGTACAATAACAATAATGACATGAACACGTAAACATTTTGGGTAGAGTCAAGCAAACTCCAGGCAAAGTCGAACATTTTCTGTTTGGAGTAAAGAGGGTAAAATTTAACCCTTCACAACCTCCCTATCCATCTTCACAATGAACCAAGAACCTGCTAGAGGATTGACAGGGCTACGGGATCCACTAGTCAGGGAAAATACTTAAATGTATTACACAATCATCCGAGGAATGACAGTACTGAAGAATTTCATTCGCGTATTTCTCTACACACTTAACCCTATTCCAACGGGGGGGGGGGGGGGGGGTCAAATTGACCCCCCCAGACATTTCGCGCCACGATTCCGCAACGCGCAAAGATTTTGCCGCGTCGTTTCATGACTTTTTTCATTGAAGTCTCCCGCGTATTTTGAGACCAAATTTGCGACGTCCGGGTACACCGTTCTGAAGTTACATGTTGTGCATATGCATGTCAACCCGAAAACGGCTCAAATTCATGATATCGTGTGCAAGTCCAATGCAAATTGTGTTTTTTTGTTAAATTGATATAAATCAGATTATTTCAACTTTTAACCATTGAAATTAATCAATTCTAATGTAAATAACCTTGAAAAAGTGCCTGCAACAAATTTTGGCAAAAAAGTACAAAACAAAAGGTCGAAAAAACAATAAAATACATAAGAAATTAACAAAACAATAAAAACAAAAGACAATGATTTTGATTGTGCTATTTTTTACAAAAAAAAATTGTTCGATGTGTCTTGAGAAAGTCTGACACAAGAATTTAGCAATCCTTCAGTCCTTTTAATGGAGTTATAGGTGAAAATATGATTTCATGTGTAAATTAATTGAATAATTATTTTACTACTAATAGAAAACCAATATTTCTCTATTGTATGACCATGCAGTCTTGTAGTTGACATCCGGCTCTATCTTCAGGCAAAATTTTGTTGCGATCACGCGATCGGCGGCCACGATCTGAAGGCGGGTCAAATTGACCCCCCCCCCCCCCCCCCCCAGTAAAAACTTGGTCTCAAATAGCCCAGTTAGAATAGGGTTAATAGATACTAAGTAATATGTAAGAGGAATGGCAAATAGAATTCCATACTCAGTATTTCAAACTCAAAAAGAGAAAACAGCTATCATCAGAGTAACAGACAAATTGAAAGTATTTTCCACAGAACGGTAAAAGTTTTAATATCTTCTGGAAGGTCTTTTAGACGACGAACAAGAGAACTTGATTATTTCAGTGAAACAAAACCGAAAATCCGAAAGACACTTTATCGAAAGGAAGAGCAGCCATAATAGCGTAAGGATATAAAAACATAGATAAACCATAATTATACTGTAATTGCAATCAACCCGTTTACGATTTTATTGATGTGAAAGTAAAGGGGAAGAATCCGGGGGAAGAATATGTATCTACCAATAGGTGTCGACAATGCATTATCAACTTGCCTGCGGGTAGATATTCCAAATAGTTGCTCCAAATCATGTGGTATCACTTCCTCTACATGATCGGGAATCCAGCGTGCGTCACAAAGCAGGGGCGGATCCAGGGAGGACCGCAACCGGCGCACGCCCCCCCCCCCTTTATTTTTTGTTGAAACAAAAGAAATAAAAAGAAAAATGGGGGGAGGGGTGCGTGCGCCCCCTCTTTAATTTTGCTAACGCGCCCCCTCTTTAAGGAATTCCTGGATCCGCCCCTGCAAAGCAATTGAATTCTGTTGGTAGGAGCCTTCAGTTTCCACACGTACATTGAGAGGCTCACTCAAGGAGTGGCCGTGTTAGCAGATGTATGTGCAGTATCATCAGGCGCATTTGGGTTACTCATGAAGAGTGTAATCTCTTTGATTACTCAACAAAATCCATACCTTTGTGTTGTCTTTTTTGCCACTTGTAATTGCTTTCCTGTACTAAGAATAACATTAAAAAATGCTTAGAATATATAGGGGTTGATAGGCCTTTGTTTGCCTCCCCCCCCCAAAAAAAAAAAAAACCCACAAAACAAAACAAAACAAGCAAACAAGAACTTCTGACATTTTCCAGTTTTCTCTTTCATTATCCTGGCAATTTGTGCCTATTCTTGCATCTCTATGAAGCAAATTAATTTGAATATACTGATTTTTTTTTGAAAACACACAATGTGCACGCACGTGTGTGCGCTCGCATACACACACACACACACACACACACACAGACATACACACAAACAAAGCAAAACTAAACCTTGATGACTCAGTTTGCTGCATCAATTTATAAAACACTTCATTGATGTCACTTCCCCTTAGGAAGAATATCATAATCTATGTCTATTGCTGTCTATTTTTGCAGAGAAGCAGCAAAAAGAGTAGCAAGAAAACAGGGGTTAAAAGTTATCAAAAAAATACATGTTTGCTTAACTGCAGTATTTCTTTTATTGAGACAAGAATATCTCACATGAATTCTCTTAGAATGTTATATCATAAATCATAGAATAAAGCTAATGTACCACTATGATAGAAAGACTCAAACACTTTTCTCATATAAGCACAAATAGATTCTGTAGGCTTCTATAAACTGTGAATGTTTCAGTCATAATTCCTGTATATTTAAAATATAAGTGCTCTAAACACAATGTAGCACAATTATTACCACCATCCTGTAACATTAGGGTCATTTGCCTTCACCATTATTTAAAAAAAAAATGTAAAAAAAAAAAAATCTATAGTACAAGGTATGATGAGAATCCCGTCATTTGTTAACTATGAGTCACACAATTTGCATTCTTGTTTTCAATGATACACCAATTTATAATGTACGGTAACTTTTGTTCATATTCATGTTACTTAAGCTTACGTGTTAACAGAGTAAGCTATGAATGAAGAAAGTCACATCTAATTGTTTGTTTTTTTTCAATGGGTCAGGAAGTGCCTCACATTGACTTATTTCTCTAAAGTTATGGACTATCAATATGTATTTCATCAGCTGATTTCATATCAATTTCATGACATGCATGGAGATGGTTTTCTACTTTTGTCATCTATAGAATTATTAGATCTAGAGCATTGAAGTATTTCATTTCTTATTCAGATGAATGTCTGAGCTGACTATAATTATATATACAGCTTTTTTTAACCTAGCTCTTCTTGTCATTTAATGCACATCACACATGACATAAGACTGCTTGGAAACATTACAATTATCAAATGCCAAAGAATATATCAACAGAGCCTTGAAATAGACATGTAGTGTGATGTTTTCTTCCCCTTCCCACCCATCAAAATTGTGCCTCCGTTCCAATAATATTGAATGTCGCAAACTTTCTCACGGAAGTACAGATATAAACCATTGGAGAGCAGCTGGTTGAAGGTTAATCCTTAACTAATATCTAAACTACAGGTGCCCAAAACGTAACAAGAAGCTCTGACATTAATATCTACCACGTGTACACTGGATACACTAGATTCCAACAGTCCTTCTAAGGACTACACATGGTGAACCGCAAACCGAGTGTATCCTATGTACAACACCATGCAAACACCTTCCTTCAAAAATCATCACATGTACACTGTCCCATAACTAGATTGGGAGAACATTTCCAGCATCATAATTACTGACAACCTGACAGTTTCAATGCGCCTTGCAGGCCCGTAACTAGGATTTTTATGGGGGGGGGGGGGTTTCAAAATTGGAAATAGTGGACCCTTCTGAAAGATTTAAAGGACAAGTTCACCTTCACACACATGTGGGTTGAGCGAAAGCAGCAATATTTGTAGAACACATCAGTGAGACTTCGAGGAAATACGGACAATCCGTTCAAAAGTTATGAATTTTGAAGTTTCTGCTCAGTCACGGCTGGGTGAGAAGACTACCATTGCTTGCAATGTCACATGTGTACGACGATATAAAGAAAGAATAAAGAAAATACAACATATTTGCTTTTTTCTTCCATAACAGAAGAACACTCGACTTCTCTCTTTCAGAGGGCAGAGGGAATGATATCACTCTTAACATATGTCAGTAACAAGTCAAAGAAATGTGTACTTTATTAAAAAAGTGAAGTTTTTTTGTGAAATTCTCTTTTTATTTTCCCTATATCGATGTACGCATATTACATCATACACTGTAGTAGTCTTCTCATCCAGCAGTGACTGCGCATATACTTTAAAAATTAATAACTTTTGATGTTCGAACGGATTGTCCGATTTTCCCCAAACTTTCACTGATGTGTTTTACTAATATTGTTGCCTTCACTCAATCCACATATGAAGGTGGACTTGTCCTTGAAGCAACCAAAAGGGATAGGGTCTCACTCTCGGAGGGGTATATTTTCAAACGTAAAACCAATCAATTTTTCACCTCTGATAGTTCGGTTTGACACATATATCAGCCATGAAGAGAAGTCTTTGATCATCTTCGTGCCTATATACTGAATTGTTCTGATACCTATGCGTATTTAGGGAAAACAACGCCGGGGCAAGCGCGAAAATTGCTCCCCTAATCTCTGAAAAAAAAACCCCATCCCGGTATAGGGACTTTAAAAAAAGTCCACATGATATGCTTTTTTAAGAACTTAAAAGGGGTCTTTTGAGGGTGATTTAAATGTAATAAATTTTGATACATTATTGCGAGCGAGCGCAGCGAGCGATCCAAAAATTTTTGTACCTTACAAAACATGGAATTCTCGTCATTTTTTGGTTATTAAATCTTACAATTCTAATCAAGATATAGTGACGGCCTTAAACGACTTATACCAGCTACAGACCGAAGACTTGCAAAAATATTCTACATTAGTACAAGCGAGTGAGCGAAATTTGCATATTTCTGTGTAGGAAACATTGCACTTATCTCATAGTTCGTTGTACTTGTAAATCATACAATGCAGGCACACTGTTTTATGGTGGCTTGCCCTGTATATGAAATAACAGATCATGCGAGAATTGAATCCAAAAGCTTGCTAAAACTTACAAATCAGTGTGAGCATTTTCTAAACATGTTCGTATATAGGGGTCTTTTGAGGGTGATTCAAATTTAATAAATTTTGATAAATTTTTACGAACGAGCGCAGCGAGCAATCCGAAGTTCTTGTTTTCAGCTTACAAAACATGAAATTCTTGTCTTTTTTTTAAAATCAAATCTTACAATTCTAATCAGGATATAGTGACTTCCTTATGGTGGCTTTCCCTTTTATGTAAAATAACAGATCATGCGACAAATGAATCCAAAAGCTTGCTAAAACTTACAAATCAGTGTGTGCATTTTCTAAACATGTTCGTATACAGGGGTCTTTTGAGGGTGATTCAAATGTAATGAATTTTGATGAATTTTAGCGAGCGAGCGCAGCGAGGGAGACGAAAACTTTTGTATTTCATCTTACAAAACATAGAATTCTTGTCTTTTTTTGGTTATTAAATTTTACAATTGTAATCGAGATGTACTTACGGCCTTATAGATAACGATTTATACCAACAAACTGGGGACTTGCAAAAATGCTCTAAATTAGTACAGAGCGAGTGA